>JASPKZ010005807.1:0-37505 GCA_030220185.1 Diploptera punctata
CAATCTTTGGCTTATTTACTATTCTCTTGTTCCAGTTTTAGAATTGTTTTGTTTGCATTCTAAACCTAATGCTTTCTTTCTAATTTTTCATCTAGTTTTCAAGTTATTTTCTTTAATTTCTTTCGTTATATCTTTTATCTGAGATTGGAAATTAGGTTTAATTGTCAGTTTTAATTTCTCTTAACTCTAACACTGTTCTTTTCCAATTTATTGCTAAGATTAGTTACATTAGCTTCTAATTTACTACTGAGAATTGAATTGTCATTCCTAATTCTTTTAATTCATCACTATTCTTTTCTAATTTGTTACTGAGATTTGAATTGTCTTTCCTAATTTCTTTTAATTCTGCACTATTCTTTTCTAACTTATTTATTAATAATGCTACCACGGAGGTGTATCATTAAGTTTGATTATTTTCTTGTTACACAAAATTAAATTTTCTTGGCCTTCACTAATTTGTTCGTTTTCAATATTAACATTTTACAAGTTATATTTTCGTTATTGGCCATTGTGGGTATTTTAATATTTTCTTATTTCTTAAAAGCATTAATGTTAGTATCACTAATTCCTTTTCACATATAAATTTTAACTGTACTCAACTTTTGAAGATTTTCATTACTTTCCTCATTCTCTGGTCCTTGGTTCGATTCAGGTTTACAGGTCCCTGGTTCGATTCCCATTCGAGCCCATCGTTTGATGCGCCATTTGAAGTTGTGTTTTATTTTTATGCCCCTCGTTGTGGAGACATTTAAAAGTTGGGTTTCTCGGTGAGATATCCGAAGTTGAAGAATTGTGATATAACTTAAATCACTTTAAATCTGCCACGGCACTAATAACTCTCTTCAGGGGAATGAGGAAACGTTTCTTACACAAATAACAACACTTTATTAACAGTTGAACTATAAGTTAGTTTATTTAAAACTCTCACTTTGGTTAAGATGAATCTTGTAATTAAAAGTTCCAAAAGATTCCGGCTTAGGTTGATATTTTTCATTTCTAGAAGATTACTATTTTATGTATTTAATGGATGACGAATGCTAGCGGTCAATCCAGTCATTATTATTCATTATTTTCACTTAGAACTGTTTTTCCACCAAGATGGATGACTATTATATCACTATATAATCTTTCATACTTTTAACACTATTTCTTTCAACCAACATCAATAAAATAAACAATTATTTCCTTATTCTTTAAGGAGCAGTCGCTGAACATGACCGACCATCTTCAAGTATTGTAGCCATCTTGTTATTTTAGTTATAACCTCTATGGTCTGATTGGTCCAACAGAAAAGGAAGGAGTATTTTCAAGTTAACTTCTATCCAATTCCACCAATCCCATTTATTTCTTTATAAAAATTATCAATTTGAATATTTGAAGTATTTTACATACTGCATCAGTTATAAAACATCTAACTGTATTAACAGTTTATATTGACCAGTTATTTTTTTTTTATACTTATAAAAAAATATGAATTCTTTAAATAAATCTTATGACCATTCTTCATATAAATAAATATAATTATAAACAAAACAAAAACCCTTATTATTATTATTATATGGGGATAAATATCCGGTTTTAATATATATATATATATATATATATATATATTTTTATTTTTATTTAGCAGATTTCACAAAGGTTCACAACGTCTCCCTGCGCGCAATTAATCTACTGACATTTTCCTCCCATCTCTCTGTCATTCCAATCTCCATCATCCAATCCTTTCCCCCCCTCATGCCGCTCAAAACACCATCAATCAACGGTATTTTTTTACCGTCCTATTCTTCATCTACCAAGTGGAATACATTGTAGTGTCCTTCTTGGGAATCTGTCTTCTGCCCGAAGGAATTTATAAATTGATAAATTAAAATGAAGCAGAAGATGATTAATAGTATATTACGATGTGAGGTTCGGAAGTGGTTTTTACAGAAGCGAGGAAAAGTTAAAAACCGATCGATAGCGAGACTTTTCATTTCCGAGATTCTGTCAAACACTTCACCAAACGTGCGTTGCACATTATTTTTTGCGCAATGGTGTTTTGAAAATAATAAATAATAGTAAAATAATAACAACTTCGTTGGAAATATTTCCGATTCCGGGTCTTTCCACTTTTCAGCGGTTGCCCTTTTACCAGCCGGCTGCTGGCCCTTCACATCCACATGTGTCAATCACAGAGGTAGATGATCAACAGCCAGTGTAGGGGTGACATGTGGTTAGCATGTTGAATCCCCCAGCCGTTATAGCTGGTTCCTCAACCTGGAGCCGCTACTTATTGTAGCTACCCAATTGCCTCACGATGCTGGGTGGGCACCGGTCCCATACTGGCCGAAATACCATGAGAAAATTTCTTCCCCCATGGAGACTCGAACCAGCGCAAGTCCCGTAGCTCTGCGCCAAGGCTTCCTACCTTCACCGCTCGGCTACGGCGCGGGACTGGAAATATTTGCTTTTATTATAAATAATTGACTAACGTTAACAGTGTGGACAATGTTTATTAGTTGAAACTATAGGAGGCCACGAGACCAATATTAGTGATAAAATGGCGGCAAGTACGTATTTATCGTTTCATATTGTTTCAAATAAAGTTCAGTTCATTTAAAATGCAGTGATTTATTTCGTGTAATGTATATTAGCACTACCTTTTTGGATACTTTTTGTATATACATTGTATGTAGTATACATAGAGCCAGTGCTTTCACTTCCCACACGCGGTTTTTAATATGTAATATTGCAGTATAGTTATTTTATTACAGTATAGTTATTTTATTACAGTATAGTTATTTAGGTTGACAACCCCGAAATGCAGGAAGTTCAACTTTCAATCATGGTCGTCATTGCTGTAAGTATGACAAAACGCACTATCGTGCAAACAATTATTATTCTTAACTGTAGGCTTTCACGGCCGGCGTCTTGATCCCTATTAGGTTCGTCTTCCGGGCATATAGGCCGTGGTCCAGTCGTTCTTCTACTCGACGTTTCGTCTACTGCTGCGGTAGACATCTTCAGGAGATACTGCGTGCTCTCTGTGAACTCCTCAACAGTCGGCTGCAGACTGGCTGGTCGTTGGAAACTCCCTCCCTATTTATAGGCACGCCCCTGGTGGAGAGGCGGTTTTCTGCGCGGTCCGTGTTGCGTGCTGTTTTGTCCAGGCTGTCGCTAGCAGAAGTCATAGGCTTCGTTGTCGTATTGTGCAATGCCGGGATCCAGATTTTGTTTATCTTCATGGTTTCTTCTTTTTTGTTAAAGGAATTTTTGTTGTTATATATTTCAATGGCTTTCTCTGTACAGTCTGGTGTAATAATGTAATGTTTGGGACAATACCTGTGTTTCTTCGAATCTTATTATATGTTCTTGGTTGTTCATCCAGTGTTCCGCTACGGCTGATTTTTCCTTTTGTTTTAGTCTGCAATGCCTCTTGTGTTCTTGCAATCTTGTGGTAACCATTCTTTTTGTTGTGCCGATATAAACTTCTCCCACAACTGCAAGGGATGCGATATATACCGGCAGTACTTAAACGGATCTCTTGTATCTTTGGCTGGGCGCAGGATATTGCTGATTTTTTTGTGTTGGCTTGTAGGTTGTAGATATGTTATATTTATTTAATATTCGACCAATTCTCTCCGTTATTGTCTTGATATATGGTAGGTACCACCTTACCCTTAGCCTCCTCCTTGTTCCCGTTTTCGGATTTGTATTTATTGGGATTTATGGCTCGGCGAAAATCTGTTTTGCTGTATCCATTGGATTGAAACGCTGCTTGGAGATGATTAATTTCTTCTTGTAGATACTGTGGTTCCGAAATCCTTTTGGCTCGTTCCACCAGGGTTTTAAATTATTCCGCGTTTTTGTCTGGGATGATGGTTGGACTGCTTATGTAGGTATCTGTCTGTGTGAGTCTTTTTCCTGTATACCTTGTGTCCAAGTGTCATGTCTTGGTTTCGAATTACTAAAACATCCAAAAACGGTAGACTGTTGTTCTCCTTCTCTTTCCAGGGTGAATTGGATGCTGGGACAAATACCATTTAAATGTTGCCTGAAGTTATCAAGTTCCTTCTTCACCATGCTCCCCAAATGACGAATGTGTCGTCCACATATCTCTCAGCCAAACTGAAGGTCTTAATGTAGCATTCTCCAAGGCCTGTTTTTTCAAATTGTTCCATGTAAAAATTGGCTATTACGGGGCTTAATGGACTTCCCATGGCCACGCCATCTATTTTGCTCGTAGAATATTCCTCCCCATTGGAAATACGTTTCTGTGAGGCATATGTTATACAGCGCTACTATATCTGGGGGAAAGAGTTCTTGCAAGTATGTCATAGTGTCTGGGATAGGTATCTTAGTAAATAAAGAAACCACATCGAAGCTTATTATTTTATCGTTTGGCTTGAGTTTCAGAGTGTCTATTTTTTTCTATGAAGTGCGTGGAGTTTTTTACAAACGTGTCAGTTTTTCCAATATACGGTTTCAATAGTGAGGCGAGAAACTTGGCGAGTTCATATGTAGGTGATCCAATGGCCGAAACAATAGGTCTGAGTGGTGTTCCTTCCTTGTGTATCTAACACCACTCAGACCTATTGTTTCGGCCATTGGATCACCTACATATGAACTCGCCAAGTTTTCTCGCCTCACTATTGAAACCGTATATTGGAAAAACTGACACGTTTGTAAAAAACTCCACGCACTTCATAGAAAAAATAGACACTCTGAAACTCAAGCCAAACGATAAAATAATAAGCTTCGATGTGGTTTCTTTATTTACTAAGATACCTATCCCAGACACTATGACATACTTGCAAGAACTCTTTCCCCCAGATATAGTAGCGCTGTATAACATATGCCTCACAGAAACGTATTTCCAATGGGGAGGAATATTCTACGAGCAAATAGATGGCGTGGCCATGGGAAGTCCATTAAGCCCCGTAATAGCCAATTTTTACATGGAACAATTTGAAAAACAGGCCTTGGAGAATGCTACATTAAGACCTTCAGTTTGGCTGAGATATGTGGACGACACATTCGGTCATTTGGGAGCATGGTGAAGAAGAACTTGATAACTTCAGGCAACATTTTAAATGGTATTTGTCCCAGCATCCAATTCACCCTGGAAAGAGAAGAGAACAACAGTCTACCGTTTTTGGATGTTTTAGTAATTCGAAACCAAGACATGGACACTTGGACACAAGGTATACAGGAAAAAGACTCACACAGACAGATACCTATCATAAGCAGTCCAACCATCATCCCAGACAAAAACGCGGAATAATTAAAACCCTGGTGGAAACGAGCCAAAAGGATTTCGGAAACCACAGTATCTACAAGAAGAAATTAATCATCTCCAAGCAGCGTTTCAATCCAATGGATACAGCAAAACAGATTTTCGCCGAGCCATAAAATCCCAATAAATACAAATCCGAAAACGGGAACAAGGAGGAGGCTAAGGGTAAGGTGTACCTACCATATATCAAGACAATAACGGAGAGAATTGGTCGAATATTAAATAAATATAACATATCTACAACCTACAAGCCAACACAAAAAATCAGCAATATCCTGCGCCCAGCCAAAGATACAAGAGATCCGTTAAGTACTGCCGGTATATATCGCATCCTTGCAGTTGTGGAGAAGTTTATATCGGCACAACAAAAAGAATGGTTACCACAAGATTGCAAGAACACAAGAGGCATTGCAGACTAAAACAACAGGAAAAATCAGCCGTAGCGGAACACTGGATGAACAACCAAGAACATATAATAAGATTCGAAGAAAACACCAGGTATTGTCCCAAACATTACATTATTACACCAGACTGTACAGAGAAGCCATTGAAATATATAAACACAAAAATTCCTTTAACAAAAAAAGAAGAAAACCATGAAGATAAACAAAATCTGGATCCCGGCATTGCACAATACGACAACGAAGCCTATGACTTCTGCTAGCGACAGCCTGGACAAAACAGCACGCAACACGGACCGCGCAGAAAACCGCCTCTCCACCAGGGGCGTGCCTATAAATAGGGAGGGAGTTTCCAACGACCAGCCAGTCTGGCAGCCGACTGTTGAGGAGTTTCACAGAGAGCACGCATTATCTCTCCGGAAGATGTCTACCGCAGCAGTAGACGAAACGTCGAGTAGAAGAACGACTGGACCACGGCCTATATGCCCGGAAGACGAACCTAATAGGGATCAATTATTATTCTTCATTATGCTTATCATGTCCCTCGCCGTAGCCGAGTGGTTAAGGCAAGACACCTTGTCGAAGATCTGCGGGGCTTGTGCTGGTTCGAGTCTGCATTGGGAAAGAAATTTACTTATGGAATTTCAGCCAGTATGAGACCGGTGCGCACCCAGCATCGTGAGGAATTCGGGCAGTTATAATAAATAGCGGCTTCGGGTTGAGAAAATCAGCTATAGCGGATGAAGGACCCGATATGCTGACCACATGTCAACGCTATACTGACTGGATATATCACATGTGAATGTGAGGCTAGCAGATGACTTGTAACTTATGCCAGGAGACTTCTAGACGTATCGCGCCGAGGAGTTGTTTTATGCTTAACATTCGTTCTATTTATATTATGGATTAGACTAAACATACACTATTATTATTATTATAATTATTATTATTATTATAATAATTATTATTATTATTATTATTATTATTATTATTATTATTATTATTATTATTATTACTGTCATAAGAGAAAAAAATAATATTGGTTATTCAATAGTAGATTATATACAGTATAAGCTATTAAATTGGTATGGGCACGTACGACGAATGCAAGAAGAAAGATTATCCAGGAAAACATTGGAATGGTGTCCACCTGGAAGAAGGAGAAGAGGAAGACCTCGAAACTCTTGGATGCAGGAAATCAGAACTGGAATGAGAACAAGGGGACTGGAGGACATGGATTGGATGGAGAGAGACGAGTGGAGAAGAAAAATAAAACTTTAGGCACAGAAAGATGTGTAAACATTAAAATTCTTTATATAAATAAATTATTAGTATTATTATTATTTCTATTTCCAGGACTCAACGCTTCACAAATCACACTGGTACGGATAGGGTTGGATTCAAACTGAGTGGTTTCAGACAATTGAAGATATGGAATAGCAGGAAGCTGGTTTTAAATGCTGAAATTGCATTTTATGTGAGAACGAGCCACAGCGTAATAATTTCGCTTTATCATTTCGATACAGTACGGCACAACTTCAATGGGGTTTGAAAGTCGCACCACATTCGTCATTTGGCTTGTGGACTACCAAATGGATTAACCATTTATGGAAATAAACTAGTGGCTCGAAGCCACGATCAATACAGAAATGATGAGAATAGCAAATATTTAACGGTCGAATTTTATATTATCGTCTTATTCGTACTTCAAAGTCATCGTTACTTATAATCTATTGGAGAACTCCATCTGTAAAAAGTCATGAAATTGTCATCTGGGAGATTAAAAAAATCATTCCCCAATATTATATACAGAGTGTCCCAAATTGATGTATACACTGTTTGAAACGTCATTTCTCAGCAAACGAAATGATATAGAAATACTATTTTTGTTGTGTTTGATCCACAGGGCACTGGAAATGCATAGCAACACGTTCATCGGTCTTCACATCTTTATAAACAACAATGGCAGCGAGATTATCCTTTTGGTCACACTTCTGCAGGAACCACTCACAAAATTGCAGTCGTCTATCTGGCCCCGCAAAATTTGATGAACATTGCATTTCTTCATACCAATCTCACGAGAAAATTGCCTCACTGACTTCTTTGGGGATCGTGCACAAACCTGAATGACCGCAACAGTACTCTCGTTTTCAGTGGAACGTCTCTTTCTTCCGCACCGACCTTTCAACACATCTTGCACCGTTCCATCGTCTACAAACTTGTCTCGGATTCTTGTTATTGTTACCCTTGTTGGTAGTGGTGTCCCAAATTCACCCACCCAACGTCGTTGCACTTCAACAACATTCTCCACTTTCCAATAACACTTCAGTATCCACTTACGTTCATCGAATGATAATCTTGCCGCCATTGTTCTTTATAAAGATGGTTTATTTTATTATTTTTAAGAATAATTTATTAATTTATGTTGGCCGCCGTGGTTATGTTATGTTATGCCGGAGTCGTTGGATTTATAGGACGGAAAAAACAAGAGACCCTGGGAGGAACTTTAAACTGTGTATCCCGAGTCGGAAGATTTTCAGGCTCGTAAAAGAATACCAAGTCTGAATAAACAGGCCTCTGTGTCAAATTGGCCGACCGTTGTCCATCCATGTAATGTCTTGGCTGCCCGCTGTTGTCTCACTGAGGCAATACGCTGACTTCTTATCCCTCGTTAACATGTATGGGTAAATAAACATAACTAAATTAGATCGGTTGAAACACTCCTATTAGGGTGCGTTCTAATCCTCATATATGGGAAGTCACTTACGGGATTTCTATACATAAATAGGCTAAAACAAAATAGTTAAGTGTCATTTTATCCTCTGTTCGTCAATCGATTTTATTTGTTTAGAATCTATTGACGAGCTTGAGTATAAAACATTATGGTAACAGTTCTGCCGGTTTTAACTGCAAGGCTGTGCAAGAGTTAAATTTCTTACAGAGTAGCATGTGATGTACAAAGGCCATGTCCAAAAAAAAATCTGCCGTTTTTAACTGCAAGACACTAAAATACAGTGCCAAAGCTCCCATTTAAACTATGGGGAAGTAATAGTCTACATGGAATTTAAGTACCTATCTCTCCTGTGTTTGTCAACCGATTTTTTAATTTTTTGTAGCTATTGACGAGCTTTAGTGTTATCAATAAAACATTTGGAAACAGTTATGCTGTTTTTAACTACAAGGCAGTATTTAGGGGAAATCTCCATGGTGCAAGAGTAAAATTTCTTCCACAGAAGCATATGAATTTACAAAGGCTATGTCCAAAAAAATGATCTGCCTTTTGTGCCCTGGTACTTGAACCCTGCTCCATAACCTCACTGACAGCTACCATATTGCGTCGCGTTGCTACCAACATTTATTAAACCATGCGAACTGCAACCAACTTGCGCTGCCGTGTTTCGATCTACTACCTTGTGTATATATATATATTTAGCATAGAGTTCATAACTATCAGTACTATTCAAAATCCTTTGCCCGGACTCATGAGAGGCAAATATTGATTCATCCTTCCTATCCAAATTCATAAACATTATTCAACAATGTCTTAAAACACACTGTAGTAATTTATGATGCTTAGTTAACCTGAATGTACTATTATCAACCATGAAAGCTAGACGGGAAATCTGAGCTCATAAAACTTTTGAGCAAGCTTATGTACAGGATTATGCAAGACAACTGTAGCGTAGCTAACATACAATAATTAAACATTTATATTTACTTAAAATGATATTTAATGTTAAATTGCACGTCTGAAGTTTGAAAAGTAAAATTAAAGAAATACATGACTTGATCATTCAAGAATTAAAGGACAAACAATAAATAATACCAAAAATAACATAATTTACACAATCAACCTCTCATACATACTTTTAGTCCTGTCGAGGGTGCTTTACCCTGGCTTGCCGGACCAAAACCCAAAATACGCAGCTCGCGTCCTCCAGACGACAAACCTGTGTTCCAACGAAAATATACGATCGAATGATAGTGTTCACTATGTGTGTAGCCTATTTGAGCGTTCCAAGGTAGAAGGGGGAGTTGCGCACTACAAACAGAGCAAAGGGAGGGGTTGAAAAGGGAGTGGGAGTAGATACAGAGAGAAAGGAAATTGGCATAGTTTACGAATCTCACTATGGAGGGAGGATAACAGCACTGATGTAACGAACCGAAATAGCACTTTTGGTTCACTTTTTAACTGCAAGGCACTAAAAATCCAGCGCCAAAGCTCACATTTAAACAATAAGGAAGTAATACATGCACATGTGTTAATCACAAAGGTAGACGATCATCCTGTCAGTGTAGGGATGACATATAGTCAGCATATCGGGTCGACCAGCCGTTATAGCTGGTTTTCTCAACATGGAGTCGCTACTTATTGTAGCTACCCAATTTTTTCACGATGCTGCTTGCTAATTCAGAATACTATCACCCCCATCATTACTTACACCCCAACATAAAATATATACCCGTCATTTGATTGTGGGCTAATACAACTTAAACCAAACAATGTCTAACATAATATAAAGTGACGTTATTTATGGTCGAATTTCGACCAGTTGGCGAACACTAGTATAGATAAGTAGATTAATTTATACTTTATTTTTAATGAAAAATGAACAATTAAAACTGATGTCATATGTAAACTGCAAAGAGTAAAAATGTGATTTTGTCATTAGTATTATCATATCACATTATATTCTATTTATTTATTTATTTCATTTTTTCCTTCTTCCTTTTACAGGACTTACATGTCAATGTCCAGTATAATTGTATGTGGGTAGGAACAAGGAGCACTGAATCATAAGGTAAACAAGAACAAATTGCGCGCTAGCCTAGAGGCATGTTAGCAATATGCCTGAACCACCGCCTCAAGAAACCACAGTTAATTAAAGGCCAAGCAACATACTCCAGACCACAGTGGATACTGAAAATTCCCTGGTGGGAATTGAATCCGGACCATTAAAGTGGAATATATAGATTTAACTAATTTCTCCAAGGCGAGGGATTCATAATTATTAATTAAAATATTGTATAACACAAAACCTACTTTATTATGCAATATTAATTTTAGATTAATATACGATGTATATTATATATATATATATATATATATATATATATATAATATTTTATCAGATAATATCATTAAATATGTCCACCGCTGTGGTCTCGAGGTAACGTGCTGCCTTGTCACGCAGCGGGCCTGGGTTCGATCCCCGGTCGGGGCAGTTTTTCTGGGTGAGGTTTTTATCGGGGTTTTTCCTCACCTGTAAGACAAATGTCAGGAAAACTTTAAGGCCCAAACGGTCCCCGAAATCATATGGCCATCATCTGCATCATCATCATCCTTATCATTATCATCATCACCATCATCCTTCACCGGTGTGGAAAGCAACGGGAAGCTACCACACCTACACAATTCCCTAGTAAAGCTGCAAGCATAGCATGAAAATGCTATGATTGCAGTGAAGGACCTGCCTTCGGGCAGAATTACTTTGGATGGATTATTAAATATAATTACACCAACAAATTAAATTATTGTACAAATAGGATTTTTTTAAAATTCCATTGAAATTTACACATTCTTATCATTTCACCGTTAAAATACATGATATTTTACCCTTAGTAGGGTATTAAGATGGACTTTATCTCCAGGTAAGTTTCTGCTGCCCAATGTATAATAGGTTGATTGAGTTCCAATACGAATCTGAACATGAATGAATAAAACATCTTCATCTTGCCACTCTCTGGGATAAAATTCATAATATCCAATACTTATAGTCAGACGCCTAGCCTATTGAACTATCAGTTCCATACGTAACCTACAGGAAATTATCTTCAAAAGAATATCGATTATAGTTACAGTATGTTCGCAATAATGGATGTAGTACATTACTAGTCGAGGACGTGTTTGAGCCCGAGCTTTAGCGAGAGCTAGCAAATAAGTTCGAGACTTCCCGAATTGTGTACATAATTTTGTTCACTCTTATACTAATAATGATTAATTTTTATATTTCGTGTGAATTTATATCTTGGGTTGAAGAGTTCAGTTGTTTGATAACAAGGGAATATTGATAAAACAACTGCAATTATTTATTGTTGTCTGAATTAGTGGCAAACGTTTTAAATAACAGTTTCAGACTGCATATTAATTACAAATATGTTTAATTGTGATATAGAGGAAGCGGCGAATGCTGCGGTTCATTTTCTATTACAAGCAAAGTCGATAAATAGATATGAAATAGTATACAGGATATCTAAGAATATATTACTCAACATTAGAAAAATATATTGAAATAAATAAAAAAATACGAATGAAAATAAACCAAATTTTGTGCCTTACGTTAATAATTAATTGTAACAACTAGTTCAATCACTATAAATTTGAATTATTAAAGTGAGAAGTAAGTGTGATACAATAGAATTGTATTATATTACTCAATAAAATTAAAATTATATACAATTTTACATTATTAATTAAAATGGATAATATATGTTTATAAAATAGTTACCTAAAAGGTCCGTCTCCTCAAATTAAGAATTAGCGATTATCTGTAGTGCTTTCGGGACTAGTTCCAACATCAGCAGAAGTAACAGGCTATGGGGAGGGGTCAACTGATAAGAAACCATATCCTGTTACTTCTGCTAATGGTGGGAATAGTCCCGAAAGCGCTACAGATAACACTAGGTAACTATGAAAATGTTCATCTGCAAATTTTAAGTGTTTTGCGCTGATTTAAAATATGTGATTATGTTTCTCCAAATGTCGACGGTTCGATAGTAATTCACGATTTTTGTTTTCGTTATTTTTTTTCAATTTTGAGTATATGATTGGTTAATAATATTTTATCTCGAAATGTTAACGCTTCGATCGCATCCATGTATCCATGTTTCCTTTGTTTATGGGACAGCCGAGCAACTGGCCAACACTACATCCAACAAGTGTGACCTTCAAGAACTTGTTCCAGGAGAAAATGTTCTACATGAATCTCTTATTGACAGGAAGATCTTACTGCCACCTCTCCACATTAAATTGGGACTAGAAAAACACTATGTTTAAAGCTTTGGTTAAATCGTCAGATGCTTTGCAACATATTCGCTCTATGTTCCCACGTTTGTGTGATGTAAAAGTATTTGCTGGAGTTTTTACAGGACCTCAAATAAGACAGATGCTGGAGTCCGCAGATTTAGAACAAAATATGACACCAGTTGAAAAAAGTGCATGAAAAGTATTTCGTAATGTTGTGCATGGCTTCATTGGAAACAAGAAGAGTCTCATTTATCGAGAGTTGATTGAGAACTTGCTGAATACATATTATACATTAGGTTGCAGAATGTCAACTAAATTACATTACCTGCACTCATATTTGGATTTATTTAGACCTAATTTGGGCAATATGAGTGAAGAACATGGAGAACGATTCCATCAGGATCTCAAAACATAGAATCAAAATATCAGGGCAGGTGGGATATAAACATGATGGGGGACTACGTTTGGAGTTTGGTGTGGGACATTCCACAGCAACACAAAAGAAAAGGGCGGTCACAACTTCATTTTTAATAAATTTGATGGCCAAGTCAGTGATGCTGTAACAAAATCCCATTTCATATCATCAGATACAATACCAACATAAGCTGGCATTTATTCCATCTGTATTTGTGGATACATTTTTATGTTAATTACCACATTTTCAAATATCTTAATTTTCCATAGAACTATTGATGCTATGTATGTGAAACTGACATTTTTGAACTCAGGGTGCCTGAATTATTTAAGAACCACGAAAAAACTGAGAGGAACAAAAAGTTGCCTAAAATTTGTTGCCCAGTGTAATAATTAATTTTTAATTTAAGGAGAGGGACCTTTTAGGTAACTATTTTATAATTTCATATTATAATTTTTAATTTTGTGACTGATACCTCACCGGAATTTTATTATGAATTTTATTAATGTTGATTATTGGTCAAGTCAATTACTTTTCTTCCCTAGGGAAGTAAGTTGAGCAATTACATGCCGTTGTCAATGCATACCAATACCTATCAGGTAAATTCAACATACTTCCCTAAAAATAGAATAATAATAATTAGGCCAATTATTAGTACAGGAATCGGCCGCGGTGACTAGTGGTTGTGCTCCTTGCCTCTGGTTCCGAGGATCGCGGGTTCAAACCTGGCCGGGGACGATGGATTTTTTAGGACGGAAAAATCCACGGAGGAAGTCCTCCGGGAGGGACGTTAAGCCGTAGGTCTCCAGTCTGAAGATTTTGAGGCTCGTAAAATATCCTTAAGCCTGAATAAAAGGCCTCTAAGCAAAATGTACCTAATTTTCCCGTCCAAGTACTACCTTGGTTTTCTAGCTGTCAGTATGATGCGGAACGCTGACCATGAGCCACTCCAATGGCATCCATGCGAAAACAAGTGTAACTAAATTAGTATGGTTGAATTTACTCCCTGTAAGGGGAGAGCGCCTAAATCTCTTTGAGGGAAACAAGGACTTACAAGAAGATTAGTACAGGAGTGAACAAAATATTTTATTCTACCTTACGATAATATGGAAGGGATTTTGTATCATAACTTGTAAGATTATCCGGTCTTTAGACATAGCTTAAACAACGCCTAGGCCTATATCATTTTCACGAGCTAGCAATCAGGGCAATCAAGCAGTTTCGAAGCTTTCGACCCGATTTCCAGACTATCTTCGTGGGAAGTGACTGCGTTATGAACTGTGATTGTTATAAATAATGCTCGGAATCATGTAGAGGGTTGTAGATACTATTGATTAATACATGTATTTTATTAATGGCCATTGCCATTATGATTCAAGTCTGGGTGTGAATGAGTTTTTTTTTTTCGTAGAGGCCTCATTTTTCAGTCTTAATTTTGTAATATATTAATACTTTGTAAGTGTTGGTTATTACTAGGATAAATTATATGGAATTCATTTCGTAATACGCCCACGAGTATTAAAATTATCAAAAGGCCCGTGCTGGTATTATGTTTACCATGCATACAAAAAATTGGCGAAATTTTACAACCTGTGATGGACGTTTTTAAGTCTTACGTGAAATTGTCTCAAATTTTATTCATTTTCAAATTATTTTCCACCATTTAACATGATGTTTTAAATTTTTTCTAACGATTATATCAAGAGGCCTATATTTTTCTAAGATATTTAACTACATACGTAGCGTGAAGACATGGCAGCCATATTGATTTTAACGAATATTCTATGCAACAACAAAGACACGTTCTAGTGCAGCTAACATAGAGTATGTACTAATTAACTGTACACATATACTTCAGAATTTCAGAACTCATTATTTATTTTTGAGCGTTGCATTCTTTCACAAGTTACAGTACTTAAATTGCGTTCAGTTGGCTTTTAGGTTGGTCTTTCACAGGTTAGAGTATCTACATTACATTAGGTTGGCTAGTAGGTTTGTTAAATATCGTGTATATGTTGGCTGTATCCCGTAATTCCATAGTGTAAACCACTTCACGTTTCTTGGCGCATGCGCATGGTGTATGATAGGAACTTGGACAAATTTTTCTTGTTACATGTAGTAAAGTATTTACAAAATATTAATTACAGCAATCAAACGTTTCCAATTAAGAATAAACTTTTAAACGCAATTTAGTCTGTACAGGAATTTGTTAAATGTTCCCTTGAAACTCATATTACGGGCACCAACTACAGATTCGCATTTATTATTTTCATATCACCACTTTCACTTATAAATACTCATTGTACACAAACAGCTTATCTTACCAATTCACATTCCATTCCATAGTAATTTTGCCCGAGAGCAGGCCTTTCACTTCAATCATAGCATTTTCATGCTATGTTCTGCAGCATTACTAGGGAATTATAGGTGTGGGAGCTTCCCGTTGCTTTCCACATCGGTGAAGGATGGTGATGACAATGATAAGGACGATGATGAAGGCCGGATGATTTTTGGGGACCGTTAGGCACTGAGCTTCCTCACATTTGTCTTACAGGTGAGGAAAAACCCTGAAAAAACCTCACCCAGGAAGCTTTTCCCGACCGGAGATCGAACCCGGGCCGCGTGCGTGACAAGGCAGCACGCTACCTCGAGACCATAGCGATGGACAACCAATTCACGTATTTCTTCTGAAATAAGAATATATTCTTCCATTTTGATTGTAATATAGAATAAACACACTCCCTAGATACAAGTCCCTTAGTAACTAACGTAAGTTTATTGTTGGATATAAAAAAGCGACGAACAAGTAATGTGCTTATATATACATGTTTGATAACCATGTATTGCTAACTTATAAATACCTAAATAACTATACCTATTGTAATATTACAAATTACCTACCTAGGACGGGAAGTAAAACCACTGCCCTTTATATATACTACATACAATGTATATACAAAAATATACCCAAACGGTAGTATTTATATACATTGTACGAATCAAATCACTGCATTTTAAATGAACTGAAATTTATTTGAGACAATATAAAACAATAAATTCGTACTTACCTCTATTGTATGATTGACTGTTGTCACGGTCTGCTGTGCTCTCAACTAAATTATTTTTCGGCATTTAGCTTATATACATTGATCAGACTGCTTAACGTCAGTCAGTTGTCTATAATGAATGCAAATATTTCCAACGAAGCTGTCATTATTTTATTATAATTATTGAGAAAAAATATTATTATTATTCATATTTGAAGAGAAAAATTATACGCTCAGACCGGGACTTGAACCCGGGACCCTTGGTTCTCTAGACCAAGTGCTCTACCAACTGAGCTACCTGAGCAAGTACCGATCTAAACGCAAATCTTTCTCTATATACATTGTAATTCCCATCCACCAAATGCTGTGAAGCCATGCTTCTATCTTGCAAATGGCGGCTCCTTTATTAAGAAGACATATTTGGGAATTATACATTACAGCCAGTACGGCTTTTTCCAAGTTTTTATTATTGATTTCGTACATCTCATTGATGGATAAATCATATTTGAAGAGAAAAATTATACGCTCAGACCGGGACTTGAACCCGGGACCCTTGGTTCTCTAGACCAAGTGCTCTACCAACTGAGCTACCTGAGCAAGTACCGATCTAAACGCAAATCTTTCTCTATATACATTGTAATTCCCATCCACCAAATGCTGTGAAGCCATGCTTCTATCTTGCAAATGGCGGCTCCTTTATTAAGAAGACATATTTGGGAATTATACATTACAGCCAGTACGGCTTTTTCCAAGTTTTTATTATTGATTTCGTACATCTCATTGATGGATAAATCATATTTGAAGAGAAAAATTATACGCTCAGACCGGGACTTGAACCCGGGACCCTTGGTTCTCTAGACCAAGTGCTCTACCAACTGAGCTACCTGAGCAAGTACCGATCTAAACGCAAATCTTTCTCTATATACATTGTAATTCCCATCCACCAAATGCTGTGAAGCCATGCTTCTATCTTGCAAATGGCGGCTCCTTTATTAAGAAGACATATTTGGGAATTATACATTACAGCCAGTACGGCTTTTTCCAAGTTTTTATTATTGATTTCGTACATCTCATTGATGGATAAATCATATTTGAAGAGAAAAATTATACGCTCAGACCGGGACTTGAACCCGGGACCCTTGGTTCTCTAGACCAAGTGCTCTACCAACTGAGCTACCTGAGCAAGTACCGATCTAAACGCAAATCTTTCTCTATATACATTGTAATTCCCATCCACCAAATGCTGTGAAGCCATGCTTCTATCTTGCAAATGGCGGCTCCTTTATTAAGAAGACATATTTGGGAATTATACATTACAGCCAGTACGGCTTTTTCCAAGTTTTTATTATTGATTTCGTACATCTCATTGATGGTAGCTCAGTTGGTAGAGCACTTGGTCTAGAGAACCAAGGGTCCCGGGTTCAAGTCCCGGTCTGAGCGTATAATTTTCTCTTCAAATATGATTTATCCATCAATGAGATGTACGAAATCAATAATAAAAACTTGGAAAAAGCCGTACTGGCTGTAATGTATAATTCCCAAATATGTCTTCTTAATAAAGGAGCCGCCATTTGCAAGATAGAAGCATGGCTTCACAGCATTTGGTGGATGGGAATTACAATGTATATAGAGAAAGATTTGCGTTTAGATCGGTACTTGCTCAGGTAGCTCAGTTGGTAGAGCACTTGGTCTAGAGAACCAAGGGTCCCGGGTTCAAGTCCCGGTCTGAGCGTATAATTTTTCTCTTCAAATATGATTTATCCATCAATGAGATGTACGAAATCAATAATAAAAAAAAATATTATTATTATTATTATTATTATTATTATTATTATTATTATTATTATTATTATTATTATTATTATTATTATTGAGAAAAATAAAATGTACAACACACGTTTGTGAAGTGTTTTACAGAATCTCGGAGATTAAAAGCCTTGTTATCGCTCGGTTTTTAATAATTGCAGGCTTCTGTAAATATTGTAATATACTATTATTTCCTTTCCATTATAAAATTCTTAGACATAAAATCATGTATGCATCAAGGGTATTATTAGTATATCCTCGTGCGACTTAACACGCATCGGAACAAAGGCTCTCGGCCTGGTAACCTATCGCCTCAGGGCATAAAACCATAATAATACCCTTGGTACATAAATAACTATGACGGTATGTATCTTACATATACGCTACAGTTTTATTTTTCCTTTGAACAAAAAGACGATTTTTACGCCTTGAAAAACACCATCGACCTCTGCATAGTTCAGAATCCACGGTCTATCAGCGTACACGATAATCATTAGTCTTGCAGAGAGTTGTGGTCTCACATCTTTGTGACATTTGAGGTACTTCCGTCCTAGAATTTCCGTCATACAGAAAACTCCTTTATATATTTTTTTAAAAAGAACTTGCAATCCTCAGGTCCTTAGACATCTCCTAGATTAATAAGACGTGTAGAATTCTCTATGTGAAATTCAAGAATATGTTAATGCTGTTTTTATTTTTTTTATTTAGGCAATATCACTTAGTTTTAATTGAAATGTATTTACCTTGACATAAATTGCTAACATGAGTGTGATATCGGATTATATTATAGCATCGGCTTACCCGGGTATCATTTTACTGTTTATTCTGCTGTCACTATTAATCAGTTTTACTCAACACGTCATTTATAATGTTATAATGGCAACCAAAACCGAACTTTCATTAAAGTACATTTTTAATTTCTGTATTTACTATCAATAGTTTTGATAATCTCAACAGAAAAATCTAAAGTCATGGCTTTCCTAGGAAAATACCCAGTTTGCAGTAAAATTGTTATTAATAATAAAATATTAGAACAAACCAACACATTTAACTATCTCGGATACCAAGTTACATACGAAGAAGAAAAAGATTTATTCAAAAAATTATAAAATTTAACAGAGTAACAGAAATTATAAATAATATTTTCAAGCCAAACACAGTACAGCAACACACACGAACTAGAATTTATAAAACACTGGCCAGATCCATATTATGTTACGGCAGTGAGGCCTGGACAATTCGCAGTGTAGATGAACAAAGACTAACTGCGGCAGAAATGAAATTTATGAGACGTACTGCGGGCTATTCAAGGACGGACCATAAAAGGAATTCTGAGATTCTCAAAGAATTACACACAGAATCAGTCATGGAATATGTACAAAAATACAGAAACAACTGGAAATCTCACGTACGAAGAATGAGCAGAACAAGAATACCACGTCAGATCTTAAATTACTAGCCACCAGGCAAGAGATCTTTGGGCAGACCCTTCAAACGTTGGATTGAGACCGTAACAGACCACTAGGTCTATCACATGAAAGGAAGAAGAAGAAGATATTTGAAAAGACAGAGGACGCCTTACCTGAATCATGATGAAGATGGTTGATCTCTGTTCGTCCCGCGTAGGGACATGTGTACTTCTCTAATGAGAAGTTTCTTAACCAGACAAATCTAGTTACACTTATTTCCCCACATATGTCAGAGAGTGACATGTGGTTAGTACATCGCATCGAATATACATGTAGTAGAAACTAAGGTGTTACTAGGATGGATGACGGTCGGGTAAATTTTGCTCAAATATATTTTTATTCAGACTTCGTTTCTTTAACGACCTTGAAAATGTTCAGACTCGGGACTTACGGCTTAAAATCTCACCCGCAGGACTTATCTCTTAAGTTTTCATCCTAAAAATACATCTACCGCCGGCGGGTAACCTGAATCTTTACAAGTGCAGTAAAAGTTAAGAATGCAATACCGGGTAGTATAATGTTTATATAAATTGAGCATTATTTCTTTACCGACCACACCTGACGCACGATCACAGAGGTGAATAACCAAAATGAAACGAAATATGAGAGTATGGATAAATGGTGATATTAAATTTGTAGCGGGGGGAAATGGGAGAAATCCAAAGAAAAACCTGCACAAACTCCTTTTCATCCAGCTGAGACGCCATGGAATGACCTAGGCCCGATTTCGAGACACCAACAGTGAGAAGCGAGTGCATAACGCCTGCGCCACGGAGCCGCCTTTATTAATTTAATATAAAAAATAAATTGTTTCAAAACTCGTAGAGAATTATAAAAATGTGAGGTAGTATTGGGGTTACATAAATTCCTGAATGTAGGCCTAACAAAAACGTTCTGATAGAATTTCATGGTGGTTCTTCAAGAATTCGTGGTACAAATACCAATATCAGTACTATATAAAGGTGTTTTTTTTTTCAAATGTTCTTACGTAACCTTAGAAGAGCATCACCTTGATTACTTTCATCATTATCATAGATTTTTTTCCAGATGCGATCTCATGCATCACGCAATCTTTCTAGTGCACAAAAAATAGAATAGATTAAGTTTAATTTTCATTATACGAATCCCTAAAGAAAAGAGTACATGATTACTGATTTATGACAAACTGAAGGATTCAGGGCAACACCATCACTACTACTACTACTACTACTACTACTACTACTACTACTACTACTACTACTAATATAATAATAATAATAATAATAATAATATTTACTCACTGGCACTATCTAACCCATAGGTTCATGGCCACGCGGACATAATCTCTCCATACATCCCTATCCTCACCCAATGTTTTCCAATCATCCCCTGTATAATCTACTTCCCTCAAATCATAGTTAATGTTATTCTCCTACCTCATTCTTGGACTACCAACTGGGCTTTTCCCTCTGGTTTTCCTACATAAAGTTTCCATGCACGTCTTTCATTCCCCATTCGTGCCACATGTCCTGCACATCGAAGTCTACGAGACTTAACTGTTCTCATTATATCTGGCTTCCTATAAAGACCATGCAATTCATTGTTATACGGTCTTCTCCATTCACTTGTCTGTTCATCTCTCTTTAGTCCAAACATTTTCCTAAGAACTTTATTCTCAAATATTCGTAATCTCCTTTTCTCCCTTAAAGTAAGTGTCCATGTTTCGCATCCATATAATATAACTGGTAGAATAATAGTTTTATATATTTTCAGTTCAACGTTTATCGAAAGGAGTTGGGAAGTCAAGAGTCTCTGACTATAACTACTGTTAATAATAATATTGCTTATTGCTACTATTATTACCGCTTACTGCGATTACTATTTATTACTACTAATGATAATGATTGCACGCCTTAATTAGTCTTTCTCTGTGAGTGATCTATTTATTATAGCGATTTCGGAAGAAAGCTATTGGTGTTCTCATGAAAATATTTTTTTAAATTTTTATTTTTTTTTCCTTAGGCACAATTAAACGTACTTATTGAATTAAATTAGAAAATAAACTATTTTAAAATTGTACAAAGTATTGGTAGTTCCATCTCTTATCTATGGATGTGAAATCTGGACATCAACAAAGGCAGATAGTAAACAAATAGAGGCTGCAGAAATGGAGATGTTGAGAGCAATAGCAGCATACCAAAGGACGATAAAAAGAAAAACGAAGATATTAGAACAGATTAATATCTGTGAAAAAATAAAATACTTTCAAAATGCTTACCTTCAGCACGTATTAAGAATGAATGAACAGCGCATACCAAGAAGAATGTATAATTATAAACCAAAAAGGAGAAGATGGTTGGGAAAAACATTGAAGAGATGGAAGGACCAATTCGACCTATAATGAGATCGGAACAGGCCATTGGACTTAATCCTTGTTGTTGATGCTGATGATATTAAACTATTTTTTTCGCTGTAATTTAAAATCTGGCCTCTGGCCTTCTATGTGGCCTTGTACATATTATATTTAATTCGTTAAATCCAGAGTAAATCAAAATACATTATAAATAATAATCGTATTGAATATATAACATGCAATCGTTTATGTTTATTGTAATTTAGATGTAAGACTATTTTTTTGTATTTTTTAAAACCTGGTTGAATGGCAATTAAGGCCTTAATTCTGTCAGGTAAAATAAGGCTATTATTATTATTATTATTATTATTATTATTTTCACGTTACTATTTGCATTTATCAACACTGTCGTGAAGACTTGTTTACTTCCCAACATTCAATTAGCAACTAAATACTGAATAAATTACATCACCTTTGTTTTAAATGTCATGTGATCGGAATAGTAAATCTGATTGGCTCTCAGTTAAATTTCAACATATTTTAAATAAGAGTCTACTATAACCGTTTTTTTAAAAAGTATTTCCTCACGCCTTTCTACCTGTGAGAAAACAATACCTTTAAATTAAGTATTTCTAGAAGCATTAAAATGTGAACTCTTTCAAATATTTCCAAGAAACACTATGCACTTAACAATCAAATAAAATACTTTTAATAAATAGTCACGATTCCAAACTGTCTCATTGTATTTACAGCAAATAACTATGTTTACTACATATAACTGTATGTTTATATAGAAATACTATAGAACTAATAAATCAATTTAATTATTTGGGACACTTAATAGGATATAGATAATCACATTACGTCGAAATAAAATTGAATATATTCAGGCACTTTTGTGGTGCAATACGGTGAATATTAAAATACGACGTAAGACGAGAAACACTGCTAACATTATAGAGTAGTTGCATGGCCACTCTTATATGAATGTGAAATTTGAACACTTACTTCTGATCAAATAAGATAAATTGAAGTTTCTGAAATTAAATTTCTTCGCTTTGTAGCTGAAATACATTTTAGATCACAAAGGAAGTACTGATATCAGAAGGAATTGGACGATGAACCAATCACAACATTAATAGAAAAATATAGAATAAATTGGAGAGACCATGCATTACGAATGGCAAACACCAGGGTGGCAAGAACAGTTTTACATTATAATCCGAGGGGGACAAGAAATGTAAGTCGACGTTTGAAGAGATGGCGTAAGCAATTTTGAGTCGGAACAGACCAACAGGTCCAATCCTTGATGAAGAAGAAGAAGAAGATGAACTCTATTTAAAAAAACAATTAAATCTAAATATCTGGCTGTAGTCTTTACTATTATACATGCATTAATATTTTATTTATCTGATAACTGCTGCCACCAAGTAGATATCTCTTTAGTTGGGATAACAGTGGTTATTTGTTTCGTGTTGATAGATAATGCTCATATTGGTAATTTAACACTCCATCCTAAAGGAAATTCGTTCTTTACCTCTTAGAAAGAAACTAAATACTAAATGACTTGCGATAATTTTATCTCGATATTGAAAGACTATTACGAAGGAAACTATTATTATTATGCCTCTTTCATCACATTTGCGTATGCCCGTCCACCTCTGTGGTCTCGAGGTAGCAAGCTGCCTTGTCACGCAGCGGGCCCGGGTTCGATCCCCGCTCGGGACAGTTTTTCTGGGTGAGGTTTTTATCGGGGCTTTTCCTCATCTATAAGACAAATATCAGGGAAACTTTAAGGTCCAAACGGTCCCCGAAATCATATGACCATCATCATCATCATCCTTATCATCATCATCATCCTTCACCGGTATGGAAAGCAACGGGAAGCTACCACACCTGTAATTCCCAATAAAGCTGCAAAGCATAGCATGAAAATGCTATGATTGCAATGAAAGACCTGCATTCGGGCAGAATTACTATGGATGTGTATGCCCCGAAACAAATTACGACACCAAGAGATCAGTGGATATCTAGTTTTATAGAAATAAAATTGAATTTAAAACTTTTCTTCAATTTTTTTATTATTAATTAATTTTTGAGTTTGGGTATTGTTTACTTCGAGTATATAATTTGTTAATAAGAATTGGTTGTAAAATAAATTTTATCTGAATTTCTGTTAGAGTGATATTCCTGTAAGGTATTTTTGTCTTCTATTTACCATAATATTCAGCGCTGTTCTGTGATACAGAATGGACTAACTCCCCTCCCCAAACATAATTTTGTTCCAACTTAGATTTGTTTTGACCAGGGAGAAAATACGATATTCTTAATTAATATATGAACCAGCAGGACGTTTCAAAACTTATGATAGAAAATGTAGGGAAGAACATCGTTGCAGTAAACATGGATCGGAAATTAACCGATAAGGAGGTAAAGTAATTTAATTGCTGATTGGGCTCACTGAATACTAAGAATTAATTTCAATAATTGCAGATACCTCTCATTTAATTTAACAAACATGTGGCAGATACAGCATTCAAGTGCATATTGAAACAACCATAAAACCTCCAACAAAAATGATTAACAAATTGACTGTTCATGGGAACTAATGATTTCCAAGCTTTTGATATTAGCTGGTTGTCAACTCTAAAGCTTTATAATCGATTCCTGGTTTTGTATGTGCAGGAATTTTCTCCAACCAGAAATAATTTACAATAAAAATCCATGTACTTATCTAAACACTGAAAACATAAAACCAAATAATAAATTAAATATACGTAAATTATATAATTATATGACCATCATAATCATCACCATTCATATCACCAAACATTAAGTTTAGGATTAGGACTCTCCTGGCGCACCACTATCATCATCATCATCATCATCATCACCACCCATCATATCATAGGGTTATCGTAACTCCGCCTCTCAGGCGCCTCAACCTCAGAAATGGGTTACAATTACGCCAATGCCAGAAGGAACATAAAAAAATGTCGAAATGACAATCTGGGGGATTGAATAAATAAACAAAAAATACATAAATGTATGTGTGTGCGTGGTGTAATATTAATTTAAAACTTAAAATTATTATTATGTAACAGATTGTATAATTCAATATGAAAACTGATATTTGTAGTTTTGTTACATCACACTTGTCTCGACAAAACATAAGAAACTGAATAAAGAAACTTAACGAAACAATTAAAGTGAGATACATAAAACATGTTTTACTGCGTTATCTCATTTTTAAATAGAAAAGTGCAAATGTTGGCGCGTGTACTGACTGAGGCGTTGGGATGTGGTAAAATTCAGATTAATTTATTTGACACAGTTCCCCTGCAGAGCGCAGCGATATCAACTGGGATTTAAGTCACACATTTCTTAATAAAGAAGAACAATGGCTTTTACAATCTGTCACGTTCCTCGGATAAGTCTTTGTCTTCTTTCAAACCTCGTGATATCCTTACCATCATGTTTATTGCTTCTAAACAGTAGTACCATGCAATTCAACAATTTAAATACAGATTGAAAAAGAATCTAGGATAAACCACTACCGAGATATTCGCCATACTTAGAAAATTATGCAGCACTTTATAAGTAATGTGATGAGTAATTTTCAAATCATCGATAAATTCACTAAGGTAAATTAAGCTGTTTACTAAAAATCATTATTTAAATACAGTTAATTTAAAATATTTATATATTTAATGTAAACGGCGATATTTGCAAACATATACGAATTGAGTGGTTATGTTTCATGTGTTTATACAGTGCAGCTTGAACATATAATATTATTTATTACTATCTGGCTTGGGAAACTTCAAATAGGATCACAATCTTGTAAGCGGAGAAAAATGAAACACATTCAACTGTATATTATAACCAACATTATAGGTTATTAATTAATTTTTTAGTAAAAAACTCAGCAAATCATTATTTAAAAACACAATTATTGAACACACAAACTGGCTCCAAATATATTCCTATTACTTTGAGTGTTTTGAGGCTTAGATTGCTGAATTTTCATCTATAGCCTATCTTTATTTGAAGCGCAGCCAAATATTGTGTCTGCCATTTGTACATTTAAACCTGGTGGCTTTGTTGGAGAGTCAGTCACTGCAAAATAATGCTCTGACCTATTCAGAATATTAAAAAAGAGGAGCTTTCTTTATCACAAAAGCAGGAGGTGGTTAAGAGAATTCGGTAATGAGTGAGGTGAAACACGACTGTCATTGGTTGTAAAACAAAATTCATTGAAACGTGATTGGTCATTAACTTCCATTTAGGGCACGAGTTAAATAGTCTATGAAATTTCTATACGTTAGTTAATTTTTAATTGGAAATCATAGTTGTCTTGTAAGCTATGTGCCTATCGAGACGAGTTTCCAAGTGAGGTTTCTCCCAGATTTTTTCTCACATACAAAACAAACTCCAAATGTTAATGCACAAATGCCTCCCAACAGCATTTCGATAACACAATAATCCTCTCATGTTCACCTTATTCACTATTAATGTTTTAACGAATTTTGTGTGTTTTTTTCGGAGAAGGCCCGTCATTGAGTTGATCACTCATATTGAGATTAATTATTTATAACATTACATTTGATATATATGTCGTATTCAGCAAAACTAAGAATAGGAAAGGAAAATAACATAATTTTAAATCAATATTGGGTATGGAACATGGTCGCAAATATAGACATTTGTCTCTATATTACTGCAATATGTTTAACCAATATTACATATTTTATAAGTGAATTAGCGTAATGAAATTTATTATGGGGCGAATTAATATACACTTGTGCACTGATTTTTGATATCACAGTGTTTAAGTTTTTGACCTCTTGTGAAACAGTGTGGTACTGAAATGAGAAACAGTATGAAATACAGAAATTCACAGCTTACTAATAGACTGTAGGGGTACTGTGATCAAAGATGTTCGTCTCAATATACGTAAATAAATGAAAAAAATAATACCTAATGTAAGAATAGTTGTCCCGCGCCGTAGCCGAGAGGTATAGGCAGAGCTAAGGAACTTGCGCTGGTTCGGTTCCCCATGGGGAAGAAATTTTCTGATGGAATTTCGGGCCAGTATGGGACCGGTGTCCACCCAGCATCGTGAGGCATTTGGGTAGCTACAATAAGTAGCGACTCCAGGTTGAGAAGACCAGTTATAACTGCTGGGGGATCTGACATGCTGATCATATGTCGCCCCTACACTGGCTAGATGCTCGTCTACCTCTGTGATTATCACATGTGGATTTCAGGCCAGCAGCCGGCTGGTAGGCCAAGGGCCTTCAAGGCCTGTCGCGCTTGGTGTAAGAATAGTTAGAATTACACAAGACACAAGTCTTATAAAAGTAGCCTGATATTGCATTTGATGTCTGCAGGGACGGTGGAGGGGGGTTGTATGAGCGCGCGCGTGTGTATGTATGTGGGGATGTGTGTATGTATATATGTGTGTGTTTTTATTTTTTTAAATTTGTTTTGTAGCAATCTTTTTTTTAAAATTATTATTATATACAGAATGAGATTTTTTATATCTAAACACATGGTGTTTTCATCGATGAGTGCAGATGTGTATTATTGTGTATGTAGCGTTGACATAGATTTTATGTACATATATATTGTATCTTTGCCTGTACATAGTGGAGTGGCTTGCGTGCTTAAATGATCCCGAGAGCTATGCCGGCGGTAGCATTGCTGCCGATAGGGTTACCCATGCCGGACTGGTCGAAGGTGATAAGCCAGACGAAAAAAGTACCTTGGTCGAAAGAGTGACAATCTTTCACCGTAAAAATACAACCGTCAAGAAATGCGGACATGGGTTCAACTGGAGTACAATTTTCCGGAGGTCAAATGGTCTCCCATTCGGTTCTCCGGGCGGAGACTACTTCAGGAAACGCATGCCAAAGGCTCAAACAGCTTCTGTTAGGAAAACCAGAGGGAAAATGCCCAGTTGGCAGACCAAGATGAGGTGGGAGAATAACATTATCTATGATTTGAGGGAAGTAGATTATACAGGGAATGCTTGGAAAGCATTAGCTCAGGATAGGGATGTATGGAAAGCTTATGTCCGCGCGGCCATGAACCTACGGGTTCGATAGTGCCAGTGAGTAAGTAAGTATATATTAATTGTTTTGATACAGGTATGTAGACATGTGGGCATTTGTTTATATTATGATTATTTTAAATTTCTATTCATGGAAAATTAATGCACGTATGGTCAAGCAGGCCCGTGCGCAATGTAAATCCATATGTATTTCCTTTCTTTTGAAAAAAGGCAATAAATTCCATTCCATATATATATATATATATATATATATATAAATGAGTGTCCGTGAGGCATATATCAAATTACCGATGGATCGGAGCAGAAAAAGAATAGTGCACTAACAAAGTAACTTTTTGGACGCTTAAATGGCTTACGATATCTCAACCATAACAAATATACCAATTTAATGTACACAATGTCGATAAAACTATTCTACAAAACTCCGCGACAGCATGTGTCTATCTTTTACGGATAACTCACAATAACCTTCTTTGTCTTTCAACTCATTGGTGCCAAGAAGATCGGGATAAGTAGATACCCGGGCAACGTCGGTTAATCAGCACAGAATATCTCAAATTAATTAAGATATAAATGTATAATTATTTTTCTTTTTACTTATTCAACTAAACACAAAACCATATTCAATTTATTTGGGTGTAGCAGCGCACGCCGGGTATTAACTAGTACACTATACAGTAGAATATACTGATACTGTATGTAAGAAAACCCAGGTGTGCTGTGACCAAAGATTTTCAAGCGTCTTAAACCAAAGTTGAATCAATGATAATGATAATTTAATCCGGCTGATTTCCATGAAGCTTCTCAGTAAGATAAATGTATCCTGGAAGCGTTACGAGCACTTCGCATGACAAGGATGTAGGAGGGCTGCTTCCTCTGAGCCTCCAAACATGCTCCTCTGGGTATCCCCCCCCTCAAGAGAGGGCTGCTCCTTCCGCTCTTCAAGCCCTACAAGTTTAGCTGTGCTATTCCTTGTCGCTCTGTTGACCGTTGAAGACTTGACGAAGATGTGGCCGCCCAATATGGATACAGACGCCATTCCCTCGTTGTGAGCTATACTTAGTTCCCCTCGCCTCTTACCCACCAGCAAGATTAACCTAAGTCAATCTTCCCCAGTAGGGTCGTCTGATTCATCGGGTAAATGAAGAATTGAAAGTACAGCCTTTATGGATAAGGTCACGAATTACAGACAGAAATGGATTGATCATATGGATGGAATGAGTACGGAGAGATATCCATTGTTAGCAAGAAATTATCAAGCAAGAGGAAGACGTGATGTTGGAAGACCTAGAAGACGTTGGGCTGATGCGTTATGAAGTCGGAACGGGCAATTGCCTAATCCCTGGAGTATTGATGGTGATGAATGGGTGATAATTTAATATCAGTTTCATTTACCACAGCCAAACTGATCTACCCAAAAGCTTTTAGAAGCGATATGATTAAAGACATTGAAACATTTCACAATAAGAGTAAATCAAAAGTAAACTGTCACATATCAAAGAAGTAGACTTTATTGGTACAAGGATCCAGTTTTAAAATAATTTACAAAGGTCTGCACATTGATACTGTATATAATGAGAAGGTTCAGCAATCCTCTTACGCTGTAGTTAAGTAAGAGAGAGGCAGATTGTGCTGTGGTTTTGAATTTAAACAGGTGCATGTTTCCCATTATGATAAGAACACATAAGTTGGTGCTAACTCGAGACACTAAGAGTGATGATGTAACAAGCCTTCTCAAGTTTTGCTTTCAATCTGCCACATTCTCTACATCACACTTGTGTTGTACAGTACAGTGCATCCTTTTTGCAGCAAAACTTTCCTATTCTCAACTATAAAATGCTATTATACAGAATGCACTATAGCAGAAGTTACAAACACCTTATACTATTTTTATATTATCTAAGTTTATAGAAGTTTAGTTCTTTAGTACAAAGGAAAATTATTTAAACAAAACATTTTTAATAAATTAATACCAAATTGAAGGAAGTAATTAAATTCTTTAGATAATGATATTACCCTACTCTTCACAGATGATCAAGTTATAATTTCCAATTCAGAGAATAACTTACATCTAGGACTATATAGATAAAATAAAATATTAAAAGATTTTGGAATGGAAATTTCAGTACAAAAGTCAAAAGTAATGACATTCAATCGTAAGTAAGATAATACACAATAACTAATGCCTAGGACAAGTACAAAATTTCGAATATTTAGGTTGTGAAATATCTTATGAAAATGAGAAAGATATGAGCAAGAAAATCGCCAAATTTATATAAATCTTAGGAATAATACATAATACATTAAAAGCTAAATTAGTACAAAAATCCACAAGAATAAAAATGTATAGTAATTCAGCATTGTCCTCCCTTTTATACGGAAGTGATATTTGGACATTAAGAAAAAGAGACAGGAGCTAATCAAAGCTCCTGAACCTCTGAGAAGGACAGCAGAATACACTCTTTTACATCGAAAAAAGAATGAAGAAATTTTAGAACAATTAGAAGTAGAATCAGTAGAAGAAAAACTCAACAGATATAAATTAAACTGGCTAGACCATGTAATAAAGTATCGATAATTCAAGAACCCTAAAATGATGCAATATAAGCCCAAAAGACATGTCGACCAGGACGACCTCTTAAAAGAGTGTTAGATGGGGCCGAAACAGGTCTACAAAGGCCTAATTCGTGACGGATGATACTGATGATAATGAGATAATAATATAAGATAAAATAAATTTAAGAGAAAATTTCAAAATATAAAGTTCACTCTAACACATAGATAGCATTAATACAATGGAGAATTATATAAAAAAACTGATGCCACTAGAGGCCTTAGGAGACCCTTGAATTAGCAGTAGGTTAAGGCTCCCACTTTTTCCAGACAATCGGCAATTGATGTCAGCCGGGCTTTCAACCCTGCGTGGCAGCCGTCTTTACCCCCAAAAAGTCTGGGACTCATTTCCGTTGAAGGCTGAGTCGACCCCAGGGTCATGGTGCCACCAGAAGGTTTGGGCCAGTTTATAAACCCTGACCCCACCGGAACTCGAACCCTCGATCTTGCGGTTTGTAGCGTATTGCCTTAACCGACTATGCTATGGCATGCCCCACGAACAAAATAATATAAACCAAAGTAAGTTATTATTAGAGAACGGATTATATACAACATAACAAGCTCGAAATATGCATGCAAAATTCTTAAAATATGCGCGAAAAATGTAAAAAATATGCAATACCAAAATAATGAACAAAAAACATAATAATTATTACTTTTTTAGATATTTTATTTGTAAATTAATTTATTAATTAGCATTTTTATTATCTATTTATTAATATTATAATTTATCACGGATAAATGATAAATTATCAATCAGTATCAGGCAAAAGTATTGTTCACAAATTAAAATATTCTACATTTTGCTACTATTTTAAACAGAAACAGGTAGGCCTACTGTTTCAAATGTTAGGTAGTTTTTATAAACAGAAATAACCGTTCTACGTCAACTGAAGTAACTAGGCAGTATTTGAATTTGGGTGCTATTTTCGCACTTATTATTTGTGGTGAAAGCTCGCCTGTCCCATTTATAAAACCATTAATTTGACACAAAAGTTCAAAGCCTGGGTTTATCGTTCAAAATGTTTTCAAACTTTTCCTTACGTTTGCTTGGGAATACCTCTGGCAATAAGGAGTTCAGTTGACTGATTTTATCCATTAACTGAATAGATTCAAACAACGCCGAACCTTGAGTTTCAAGCTTTTTAATAATTCAGGTATATGGGGTAAATGAGTGCTAATCATATCTATGCTTTTTTTTAATGCTGGAATCGTTAAATGCTTCCTGATACTGACAAACTACCAAAGCCTCTGCACTGTCAAAATCCTTTAATACACCTTTGATGGCCCCGAAATGTTCTGTGTGTTTAGGTTGTTTAGCTATGGATTGGATTTAATTAATTCACTGTACAATTTGGGTCAAATATATCTACTGTATTTGGATACAGCAGTTGTATAGAAATTAGGAACATATAGCAATATAGTGATTTATCTGGTACTGAAAAAAAAACTTGTATTTTTCTCTTTAAATGTTTATTTTATGGAAATGAGTAAGCAATGATATTAAATAAAATATTAAAAATGACTACCTGATAAGTCAGTCGTCCTCAACTTAAAAAAAGTTCTGTTTGTAACTACGTCAAATTGTTAAACAAATGAAGACCTTTCAAAACCATGTTCCACCATCTGCATTTCAACTGATACTCATTGAAATGCAGAAGACGAAACATGGTTTTGAAAGGCCTTCATATGTTTATCAACTTGACGAAGTTTTTTGTTTCAAACAGAACTTTATTTTAGTTGAGAACGACTGAATTATCAGATGCTCGTTTTATGTTTTTAATATTTGTTTACATAGTCCACCGCTGTGGTCTCGGGGTAGCGTGGTGCCTTGTCACGCAGCGGGCCCGGGTTCGATCCCCGGTCGGGACAGTTTTTCTGGGTGAGGTTTTTATCGGGGTTTTTGCTCACCTGTAAGACAAATGCCAGGAAAACTTTAAGGCCCAAACGGTCCCCGAAATCATATGGCCATCGCAATCATCATCATTCATATTTATCTTAGGTTACGTTTAGGATTAGGGACTCTCCTGGCGCACCACAATCATCATCATCACCCATCATATCATCGGGGCAACATAACCCCGCCTTCCAGGCGCCCCAACCTCAGAAGTGGGTTACAATTACGCCATGTCAGGAGAGAAACCAGGAATGTCGAAAGACAAACCTGGGGCATTTGTAAAAAAAAATTGTTAACATAACCTCACCAGTGCTTTAAAATAAATTTTAGAAATATTGAATACTAAATAAATATTAAATATTTGTTTAATATTTGGCAAGCCGAATTCAAAGTAAATTAATTTTGTAGTGTATTCTAAAGGTTTATGAAATTAAATTTTTATAATTCATTTTTGCAGTAATAAATAATATTTCTGCTTTAATATTACAGTTTTGCGGCAGAGAGCATGAATCTACAGAGAGATTAGTAATCGTCACAGTGTTACAAAGTTTTTCATGTGGATGCAATGCAGATATTCTTTGTCCTTCTTTCTATAAATCCAGGTCTTTTGATATCTGCACCGCTTTAAAACGTACCATCATAAAATGTAGAAATGTTTTCTTTCCAAGTTTCAGATTCGTTTTTCTGCTGAATTTAAATTTACTGTTGTAATGAAGTCATGGAAATATTATGTCAAAACATTTTCTTTCTTCTTTATTATACAGAATGTTACTGGTTTTCGCCAACAAACTTTAGCAAGAATAAAAATATTTTTATCGTCATCATCATCATAGTACATTCACGAATTTAGGCCATATTTTGACCTGTTTCGGCCTCAAGAGAAACACAATCCAAAAGTCTTTTGAGTGGACGTCCTGGTCTTCTTCTTCCTGCGGGTTGATATCTTACCAAAACGATCTTCCATTCGATGAACATGTTGCATCCATCTTGACTTATAATCAGAATTTTTTTCTAAAGGTTCCATGTGTAATTCTTCTAAGATATCTTCATTTTTTGTGATCTAGTAGTGTGTATCTTGCAGTCTTCCGAAGGTATATTTTTAAATTTATTTATTTAGCCTGGTGGAGTTAAGGCCATGTGGCCTTCTCTTCCTCTCACCAGCACAAACATATATTACATCAAAATATAACAATAATAATTAACTCTAATATTAAATAATAAATGAATATTTGACCAATAAGATAATATCTATTATATTATGATCTATAATGCAACTAGTTATTCATAGTTAAGATTAAGACTAAAACTAATAATAAAATGTATTATAGCAAGATAAATTAAATTGTTGGTAGGCCGTCCCTGTTTAATGTAGGGCCCTATATAAAAGAACAAAGAAAAAAAGAGACATAGGAAACTAATTTTACGGTTATATAATACAATATTTAAAAAATGAAAATATTTGTTAATTTTAATATCATTTTCATAAATAACCAAATTTATTAATTGTTAAAATAATACTATCAGTAATGTGTATAAGTTAGTTTATTATTAAATAATTATTTACTTTATTTTTGAAGGATGTTATAGTTGGACAGTCTTCACATAGGGCGGAAGGGAATTCCATGTTTAGACAAGTAAGACTGTAAAAGATAATGAATAATACATAATCATACAGAAAGGATATTTTTTACTAGGGAAGATATGCTGTACTCCAAGCTTAAGATTTTTCTGTTGAATTTAAATTTACTGTTCATTCAAGTCATAGATACACTATGTCGAAATATTTTCTTTTTTCTTTATTATACAGTGGGTTGCAGGACTTCCCCCATGTTTGGAAAAGCATACAATAATGGAAGGACATGATATGTGGGATATAGTCAACAACCTCACAATAACTTCAGCATGAATAGATAGGTCGAGCAGAAAGGATTTTCTTTATTAAGGAAGATATACATGTTGTTTACGATGGACTTGAGGCCGGAACAGATCACATTGACCTAATCCTGGGAAGGAAGAAGAAGAAGAAGAATATACATGCTGTTTATGAGTTGCGCAATAGTAAAGGTACTCGCCAGTAATTTTCAAACATTGAATAAAATAATTTTGCACAAAACAAATTTTATTAAAAAACTGTGGCATTTTTTAAATCTATGTTCATACAGTCTGCCCGTGTCTCTTTATATCAGGACTGTTAATACGTGCGCACTAGTATGAAAATATGCCCCCCCCATTCGTATACAGGTGCACTCGCAATCAAACAACCCAACTGACAATTGAGTAGCACTGTCTTATCTTGTCAGCTTATCCGACGTATGGTAGAATAGGAGGGGAGGGATTCTTTTCATACCTAGTGAACACTTATTAATAGGCCTGCTATATATTTTTGATACCTTCGCAGTAACGACTGTAGAACTCTGTCGAACATGGGAAAATTCTTTTCGTTTTGGTAAAACGCGTAATTTATTTTGGCAATCAAATTAACTCTGTTGGCAATTTGAGTGTCATACACCATACTTTTGACATAACCCCGTATGTTTGGAGTAACATATAATAAAGGAAGATGGACCACGCCGTAGCGTAGTTAGTTAAGGAAATTCGCTACAAACCGCAAGGTGGAGGGTGCGAGTCCCGGTGGGTCAGGATTTTTAAACTGACCCGAACCTTCTAGTGGCTCCATGACTCTGGGATCGACTCAGCCTCTAACGAAATGAGTACCAGACATTTATTCTGGGGGTTAAGGCGGCCGGCACGCGGGGATTACAATCCGGCTGACCTCATGTGTTGACTGTCTACAAAAAGTTGAAGCCTTAACTTCCTACTACTCTCACGGGTCTCCTATGGCCTGTAGTGGGATCACTTTACCTTTAATAAAGAAAGGACATCACATATGGAATATAGATATCATCCTCACAATATTACACTTAGGATAGAACCCAGCTAAGGTAAACACGCTGAAGGAGTTAGATATTTTAAAGGAATTTGACAACAGTTTGATTTTAGCGAGAAATCACCCAGTACACACAATACTATTTATATAGTCATCACTAATCAGGTAGTAGTTGGGCAATAGCTGGATAGTAGCTAAACATTTTCTGCTGAGGATAGGATAGATCCCGAAAGACCTAAAATCAGCAGAATGTTTGACTTTACGTCCAATGAATTTGTACGCAATATGAGACGGCTGCCACAGTGGCATGCCGTCCACAGAAACATATTCACCAAGTTCTACCCGCACTGATGGCCTGGCTCAAGAGATGAACGAAATGCTTTCCCTGGGATAGCGTGGCTCATTCCATGCTTTTCGATATTCGACTCTCGTTTTGACGGCAGCATGGTTTACGATGCCCTGCCTCAGGTGATCATGATCTCATCACTTCAACAGCATGACCTCTGCGGACATTAACACCAATACCGCCAAATAGGCTACAGTTAATGTGATTAATCCCTTCTAGATAGCCAATACGTAATTAACTGCCAAGAAGTTACTAGCAGGCTCTAGAGCGCAGCTGCCTGGGCGAAGCTAGACTTCGCCACTGACTTGACTTGAATTAATGAGATACCAATACAAGGTACATACTTTTAGATTTTAATTTTTATATTTCCTAAATTCTCGTCTGATACGTTTACCATATAATCGTAACATTTCTCTGTGGCCTCTTCAAACGTAGTGTCCATTTCCTTACTCATTCTCTGTTCATCCAATATTTTTGTACTTTCATCACTAAAAGGCGAAATTTTGAATTTCACATTTCCTAATAATGTAATTTGTTGCCACTGTGTTTTCCATTATGCTTCATTATATTTGAATTTGTCGACTGAAAAAACGAATTCTTTCTCTCACTAGATAATGATCGGTTCCACGTTCAGTTCTTCTCATTATTTCTACATCAGTCATTTTAGTTGTACTATTTTTGTGTTAATTATACAATCAATTATAGATTGCAACCCATTCTTCTTCTGAATCCACGTGTATTTATGATTTTTTTATATTCAAAGAAACCATTATTAATTTGTAATTCAAATTGTTCGCACATATATAAATTAGTCTATCACCAGGGTCATTTTTGATTTTCTCTCGAAATCGTCCCACTATTTTGTTTTGTTGTTGGTTTTCCCTTCTTGCTTCAGATCCTCCATGATTATTATATATTTTATTCTTGGAATTTCTTCCAACACATCACTAAGTTTAATCCAAAATTTATACTTCTCACTTACTGAAGAATCATTTGTTGGCGCATAATTTCTCACCACTATTATCTTCAAAAAATAATTACCAACAATTTAATCTTTTCATTTTATAAAAATAAGTTCTTATTTCAATGATTTTAAATTAGGATTGATACTCCTGTCTTTGCTCTTGTATCTTTATATACACCAATCTAAAAATGTAGATACTTTTCTAACTTTTCTTCTCCGCATCCTTTCTTCGTAACTTCCAATAATAAAAATCATGATAAATTCCGTTGACATATTTCTCATAAAATTAAAATTATAATATACATTTATTAAATTGTTACCTAATAGGTCTCCTCAACTTTGTAAACTACTATTTATCTGTACACCATTCTCCTGTTCCATCTGCTGATAATGGGACCAATCCCGAAAGCCTACACAGAATTAATAGTTTACAGAGTTGAGGAGACGGACCTATAGATAACACTTTTATAGTTTTATATTATAATTTAATTTTATTCCTTTAATACTATTATATCCATTCCATTTTATCTAATTTTATATGTAATTTTTAATGAGTGCCACGCTTAGAGGCATATGGAAGTGGGCAATTTTAACGTTATTTCCTAAAGAAGCAGCTTCAACATAGTCCGCCTTCATATGTCTTTAACCATGCTTAATATAATTTTGGTCGGCAAGCCCTGTATTTTTCAGTAACCAATATTCAGAGTTACTTTTTTTTTACATTTTTCGTTGTAAACTTTCTGCCTAGTCTTCATTACATTCGGTTTATTTAGTATTGTATATTTTTTATAGGGTAGGGAGCTGGCCTGTTGTTGCAACTCTCAACCTGGAGGACCAGGTGATTTTCAATCAACATTCTTTAATTTGGAAATATCACAACTTAATAAAACACGATATTAGAAGATTTCCGGCTATAAGGCCGTGGTCCATATCTGGTGTTTGTTTGT
>JASPKZ010005808.1:0-16813 GCA_030220185.1 Diploptera punctata
TTCCTTCGTTGTGAGCTATACTTAGTTCCCCTCGCCTCTTACCCACCAGCAAGATTAACCTAAGTCAATCTTCCCCAGTAGAGTCGTCTGGTTCATCGGGTACTAAGCCCCCCCACCACGTCAAGGTGATAGATAGAAAATCAAAGTATAGAACAGGTGTCTAGTTTCAAATATTTGGGCTGTGATGTTGGCTACAATGTGGAAAGAGATATTGACTCCAAAATAAATAGATTTCAGACGGTGTGTGGAACAATACAGAGAACATTCAAAAATAAAATTAGAAAAGAAACCAAGATAAAAATGTATAATGTTATGGCGGTTCCCACAATATTGTATGGATGTGAAACTTGGGCTCCAGTGAAAAGACAGAAGGATAGAATACAGAAGGCAGAGATGCGGTTCCTAGACAAGTAAAAGGATGTACAAGACTTGATAGAATAAGAAATGAGGATATAAGAGAAGAATTGAAAGTACAGCCTTTATTGGATAAAGTCACGAATTACAGACAGAAATGGATTGATCACATGGATGGAATGAGCAAGGAGAGATATCCATTGTTAGCCAGAAATTATCAAGCAAGAGGAAGGCGTGATGTTGGAAGACCTAGAAGACGTTGGGCTGATGCAATATGAAGTCGGAACGGGCAATTGCCTAATCCCTGGAGTGATGATGATGATGATGATCTTAAAAATCTAGTATCCTGAGAAAGGAATTTCGGTAGCTGCGGCCCAGGCTGTATTGTCTGGTGACCTGTCGTGCTGACCACGTGTTACTACTGGATGATCTCCACTGTAAATGGCATATGTGGCTGTGAGTCTAGCGGCCTTTTAACATGTGCCATGGAATTATATAGTGTAACCATAAAGTTCTATCTAATATGGAATTGGAATAATTAAAAATGTATACGTAACGACTCTTGGTAACAATATAAGACATTGGTTCTCTCAATTTATGATGTACTGAAATGGCGAAGAATTTTACTCAGGGGCTTATTTCACGCTTGAGGTTATTTTATGTGTCGTTTATTTAAGACATGTAGCTCGCGGCTTCAGTCCCCTTCAAAAGAAGCCATAGGCTTACTCAAGATGTTTCTACTTTCCTGAAAAATCCCATTGCACACAATTATATAAGTTGTATATCTAACTTTGATGATGATGATGATGATGATAATAATAATAATAATAATAATAATAATAAAGATACTAATAACAATGTGATTAATTCTACCGCTGTCGTATTGGAGTAACGTCGTCGTTCCCCCATACGCAACGGGTCCGATCCCCTGTCAGGATAAGTTTTCTGGGTATGGTTTTTCCGGTTTTCCTCACAAATGTCGGAAATGTTTGAGGCCCAAATAGTCCCCGAATATTATCTGGTCATCACAATCATCAATGTAATATCCCCCTTCTGTAGTATGAGTGAAGGAGTGAATGTTATGTATTGTCCAAAAATGTTCGTGTTGTCTGGAAGGCGGTCCTGGCATTTAGTTTGTTTGCATGTGTAAGTGAACTGTAGTTTGGAATAATAATGAACGTCTTATTTAATGATGAAAAAACACTTAATTAATCAATTAATTACTGTTAGAGTACGTAAACAAGATTCAACCTGATGCGTTATAAACAACTGAACTAAGCCTAAGCATGTATTTTTTTCTTTATATACAAGGATAGATAAAATAATGGAAACACCATCCAGATCATCATTAATATGGTTCAGGACTCAAAAAGCTGCAGTTCTTCTTGGAGTTGTTTCATGCAATTTAAGAATGAACTGATTCATACAACTTATAAATAAATTGTAGGGAATCTTGTCCCATTTTTCGTGAAGAATTTCTTCTAGCTTTTTAAGAGAGATAGGAGGTGAAAATCATGTCTTCGCTCTCTTTCAAATTCGCACAACATTGCTTCTATAATGTTCAGATCGTGAGATTGAACAGGTCATGGTAGAGCCTGACTTCTCCTTCATGCTCCTCGAAGCAGTCTTAAACACAACTAGCAATGTGGACAAGGCCATTGTCATCTTGAAATATAACATGTGTACCATTGGGTGCATGTATTCCCCTAAAATGCCCTCATAAACTTTATCAGTCTCTTTATCATTTACTGTGACAATAACAGGTAAAGTTATTCCATTACAGGCCTCAGGAGGCCCTTAGGGTGGTAGGAGATAAGACTCCCACTCTTTCTGGACATCAGCACTTGATGTCAGCCGGGTTACCAGCCCTGCGTGACGGCCGTCTTTATCCCTAGCACAAGTGTCTAGAACTCATTTCCGTTATAGGCTGAGTCGACCCACGACCATAGTGCCGCCAGAAGGTTTGGGTCAGTTTAAAAATATTGACCCCCACCGGGACTACAACTGTTGACCTTCCGCCTTGTAGCGTAGTGCCTTAACCATTACGCTACGGCGTGCCCCCACTGCGACAATAGGACCTACAAAATCAGGATATTGCTACCCAAACAACTATTAAACCTTCGCCATGTTTATTGTTGGCACTAAGCAATCTGAGTTGTAAGTTATCTTGATGTTTTCCAAACATATATTCTACCAGAAGTAGGGAAAGAAAGTAAATGTTGACTCATCCGACGATATTATATTTTTTCAGTCATCAAGATTCCAGAATTTGTGTCCATAACAGCATTGTTATCGCTTGATTGGATTTCTGTTTGTAATCAAAGATTTACTAATTGCTTCTCTGCCATAAATGTCTAGCACTCTCTTCACTGTTCTGATAGAAACTGGTTCCCTTAAATGTGTGTTTAATTCAGTAGTTACCTTATCTGCAGCAATTTAATTATTTTGAGGCACAATTCATAATCTGTTTGTCTCTTTCATTTAGTTTCTATTTGGATTGTTTTTTTTTCCAGTTTTTACCTGTAGAGAAGTATGCAGACATAAACTGAGAACCTTACTCCTTGAAAGCTCTAACAATATCGCATTTTCAGTCACTGCAGCTCCAGCTAATCGGGCACCAAGAATTTTTCCTTTTTTAAAGTCACTTTGGTCAGACATAATAAGTCTAGTTTCGTAGCTACAACTACAGGCAAGGGAATGCTTGTGCAGTTATGTACAGTTTTAGATTCAGAGTAAACATCTGAAAAGAAATAATTAATTTGTGACGAGCTTAACAATACTCATGGAAATAAATGTAGATCCATCAGAAAATGAAGTATTCTATTATTTTGTCTACCCTCTGTATTAACAATTAATGAATTTTTACACGCTTTATATTAGCTTGCCCTGCATCTATATATCTATCTAACTATCTATCTATCTATGTAACTGAATATTTCAACGCGTTATTCACCCACTTAAAATAATTGAATCGACTTGAAATTTTGTATACTTGTAAAGGACCCGTGACAATACAATAATTTCATATTTATTTTCTAAAATCCTGGCCAGAATCATCAGAAAATCAAAAAAAGTGTCTTTGTATTTATGTAACGGAATATTTGAACACGATTTTCACCAACCTAGAGACATTGGCTCGACTTGAAACTCTGTATACTTGTAAAGAACCCGTGACAATACAATAATTTCATATTTATTTTCTAAAATCCTGGCCAGAATCATCATAACATCGAAAAAAGTGTTTTGTATTTCTGTAACGGAATCTTTGAACACGATTTTCACCCACTTAGAAACATTGGATCGACTTGAAACTCTGTATACTTGTAAAGGACCCGTGACACTACATAATTTCATATTTTATTTCTAATTCGTAGCCAGAATCATCAGAAGGAAAAAAAAAACAAGAAAAACTGGTATAATAGGTTACGGACTTGTAGACTTTTTAGTCAATCGTTGTAAGAGCTCAGTTGGTAGAGCGGTGAAGTAGTGGTATACAATTTCAGTAACCCATACATCGCTGGTTCGAATCCGGCTGAGGAGGATTTTTTTTAGAAGAGTAATACTTTTAGCTCATTCTACAATAGTATGTAATTTAAAGATGTTTACATTCTTATCTTATTCTGTAAAATATAACTAAAAAATAAAAAAATAAATAATAGTTTTAAAAAACTAAAACAGCACGCTTTATTAGAAAACCGAACTCAAAAATGAAAAATAATTTTAATTTCCAGCACGCTTGGTATAAATTTAAAGTGGTCAACAAAAAAATCATCTCCAACACATCTAGATTAAAACTAGAATTATCAACAAAAATAAAATAATTTTACCATCAAAAGCGTGGAGTGCTTTTTATGATTTTTACATGTTCTTCTTAGAGACTTTACTTTTACCAATATCTGTTTATTATCAAATATATTAATTGATATAGAGCACCCCACGCTTTTGATGGTAAAATTATTTTATTTTTGTTGATAACTCTAGTTTTATTCTAGATGTGTTGGAGATGATTTTTTTGTTGACCACTTTAAAGTTATCCCAAGTGTGCTGGAAATTAAAATTATTTTTCATTTTTGAGTTCGGTTTTCTAATAAAGCATGCTGTTTTAGTTTTATTAAACTATTATTTATTATAATGTAGGTCATACATTGTGGAAGTATTTAAGAATAAATTATTCTGGTAATTTTTTTACAAATTATAGGGCTACATCTGGATAGGGTTAGGTGGAGACTGAAACAGAGAATTCATAATAAATATTTACAAATTAAAAAAACAAAATAATAATACACGCTTAACATTTGGTGCTCACACTGCAGTACCTGGAGGCATGACGTGTTAGGACGAAGTCAGAAATGCTTGTACAAGGCCGTCTCTAGGGCGGAACAGACTGTTCTGATTTTATTTTTTGCAGTGAATTACTTTCATGAACACAGAACGTATTATTATTTGTTAGTGTATTATTGCAACTCGGGATTTCATGTTAATAGCTACTCTTGTCCAACGCTGGACTCTTTGCTGGCTCTGGATCTGACATTCATTCATAGATTCAAACTTTATCAGACCGTAAAATTCCTGAGCAAGACTTTCGAAGGGACCGGCGTTTTATATATTTACATACATACATGCATACATACATACATACATACATACATACAAACATACATAACATAACATACATACATACATACATACATACATACATACATACATACATACATACATACATACATACATACATACATACATACATACATCCATACATACATACATACATATATACATATATACATACATACAGAAATCACTATTTCAATTAAATATCATTATACATAATTACAATTTCAAAATATCAATAAGCAAAACGAAAATCTTAGCTTTCAAGGGATCAGATACCGTAAGAGGTAAAATAATTATGGAGGGGAAACCCATTGAACAAGTGAACCATTTTAAATACCTGGGTTATAAAATTTCCTATTTTAAAAATGAAGATCTGTTTAACAAACTTAATAAATTGAATTATGGCACAATTAAAATAATATTGAAAAACACAAGAAAGGAAACAAAACTAACATTTTATAAAGCAACTATTGTATGGTAGTGAATTTTGGGTTTTAACTAAAAGATAAGGGAATATCGTAAAAACCGTTGAAATGAGATTTCTGAGAAGTGTGTCTGGCTGCAAACTTCTAGATGAAAAAAGAAGTGAAGGTATTAGAAATTAGCTAAATGTTTTTAAACTTTTAGATAATATAAAATTATCTAGAAAAACTGGAAAGAACACTGTTCAAAGAATGAAAGATGACCGCATTCCAAAAATTATACTTAATTACAAACCAAAAGGTGACAGGAATGTTGGTAGACCGAAAAGGAGATGGATTCAACTTTTTGAATGAGAATCTATGAGACCGGAACAAGCCTCATGGGCTTAATCCGTGATTGTTGATGATGACGCTGATGATGATATATATTTATATAGTTTGATTATATAGTTATTTTTAGTTAGAGAGCTTCATATTATAGAGTAATAGATATGGCATATATCACTATGTGTTTGTATCCTATTTAGTTATATTTTGATTGTAATCACTTTCTTTCTTCAATAAAGACTAGAACGCTTTTGCTGAATGCATGCCAATTCTTCATAGATTTTGGTCTGTCAGTAGAAAAATATCCGTATAGCTAATAGTACCGGTATACAGAAGGAAATCACGAATAAAAACTGCGTTAAATTGAATTTTCACTCAGAACAAGGTTGTAATCCTCAGATATTTCCCAGCTGAGTTTTAATTGAAAGAAGGTTGTTAAATAACACGTGTGACTTTTTTCCATGTAAGAACCACTTTAAATAAATAGAAAAGATGATTACAGCCTTATTCTGGCGACTATTCAGTTATTATCGCCAAAGCTTCGTTGATTTGCGTTAAACGTTTCATTCTCCTTTTATGAATGGATTCTGAAGAAGAAAAAACAGTCCGTTACGCAGGAACTGTGTAAATTAAGCGAATTCCTCAGCAAGTTGAATTTGGTCGTTTACGGAATGTATTTTTCTGTTATTTAAATCATATGTATCCAGTTACATTGCGAAACAATAAATATATCGACCGCTAAGCGATTTTAAAATTACAGATTTCAGGTAAACCCTCACTTCTAATGGTCAGAATAAGCTGATTTTTGGAAAATACCTCTCGTTTTATTTCACGCAGAAGAGTAAACTAGTTATGTCTATTTTATTAACTTTAGCCACTCTTTTTAGGACGAAACCTAAACTAAGATTTTTTCTCTTTTAATTTTTCTGCTATTTAGCCAATTGTATGAATTTCTATATTTTCGAATACAATTTTTAAAAAATCAGATTATTTTATTCTCCTTCGCTTATGTGTTTTTTTATTATGTCAGTTAAACGAGATAAAACATATTACATTCAAGTATTTTTTTGTCTAATGCCACCAGGTTGTATGTGATGACATTTCTGGTTTTCTCCCCTGGCATTGGCGTAATTGTAACCCACTTCTGAAGTTGCGGCGCCCTACCAGGCGGAGTTAGATTACCCCGATGATATGATGGACGATAAATGATAATGAAGCACCAGGAGAGTTCTTAACCTAAATTCCCAGACGATGTGCAACCACAGAAATAATTCCCTTTAAGGAATAATTCCTATGGGACTTCATGAAAGTAGTCAGAAACGTTGACCACTAGCCCATGAGGATAGTAAAATCCAGGAAGCTGCAACTTTTTTATATTAAAGATTGTACAATTTCTAGGTCGTTTTGAGAAAATAAAGTAGTTCCCAATTATTTTAAAGCAACAATAAATTAAATGTAGGACTTATAACTTTGTTGCAAGTGTTTATTTTCAGCTGGTATGGAATTCTCCTAGTGAAATTGTCGCTCGTATATAGTATGTAATATATGATGTCGATGAAGGGAAAATGAAATGATATCTAATATTATTGTTTTTGGCTTTGGCGAAGGTTATGGGACGATGCTATTTTAATATCTGGGATGATTTCCAGATGTTGAGAATCTCTTGTGAAGTTGGAGTTTTTTTCTTAGAATCCTGTTCGTTATATATTAACGTTTTAATTTAATAGCAGAAGACATTAATTAAAAGACAGGGAGTTCCTGTTGCTGCAAGTTTGTGTCTGGAAGGAGTCAGTCGTCTTCAAATGAACAATTGTCTTTTTATCTCTGATTTACAGACTACAAATTACTTTTATTCTACGCTTTCCTTTGTTTTCTACTTATTTGAGGAAATAAGTCCTAATTGCAATATGTAAAGTAAAACTGAACTCCCTCTTTTCTAATTACGACACACACCCACACACACATATATTATATATATATAACTAATGATTTTTTTTTCAGGTTACTTCATACTGATTGATTTCATCCCATCTTTTATGAGGATTTTTTCTTTGAATGCTTCTTCTGTGTCTGGCAATATCTGTCCGGCTATGCTTTTATTTTCGATAGCTTTCTGTCAGTCTGCTGTGTTTACTCTCTGTTTCATGTAAACTATTTTCCTATCTTTCATATCTCCTTAATTGATTATTTTAGTGTCAACGCCTCTGATCCCTATGAAAACTGGTAGAATACACTCTTTGAAAAATTTTCGCTTCCCTCAAAACATTTTATTTTTTAGTATAGGGTTTCTTATTATTCTTCCGAATATACTCCAGACTAACTTAAAAAAGTTAAATTAATTTCTTCTTTAATTCTTTGGCATGTATATATTAAAGGTTTTGTGATACAGTGTAATTCCGTAACAGTTTACTTTAAAAATATTTCGCGGCATGAGTCGAATCTCAAGTAAAAAGCCTGAAAAACAAAATTTTTACTTCGCATCACAATCACCATGACTATATACCGTTAAGAATCGAGGAATTTTCTGTATCACAAAACCTTTAATATATACATGACAGAATTAAGAAGAAATTAATTTAACTTTTTTAAGTTAGTCTGGAGTATATACGGAAGAATAATAAGAAACCCTATACTAAAAAATAAAATGTTTTGAGGGAAGCGAAAATTTTTCAAAGAGTGTATTCTATCGAGTATCTCAGTTTTCATAGGGATCAGAGGCGTTGACACTAAAATAATTCAATTAAGGAGATATGAAAGATAGGAAAATAGTTTACATGAAACAGAGAGTAAACAGAGCTGACAGAAAGCTATCGAAAATAAAAGCATAGCCGGACAGATATTGCCAGAAGAAGCATTCAAGGAAAAAATCCTCATAAAAGATGGGATGAAAATCAATCAGTATGAGTAACCTGAAAAAAAAATCATTATTTATATATATAATATATATGTGTGTGTGTGTGTGTGTCGTAATTGAAAAGAGGGAGTTCAGTTTTACTTTACATATTGCAATTAGGACTTATTTCCTCAAATAAGTAGAAACAAAGGAAAGCGGTAGAATAAAAGTAATTTGTAGTCTGTAAATCAAGATAAAAAGACAATTGTTCATTTGAAGACGACTGACTCCTTCCAGACACAAACTTGCAGCAACAGGAACTCCATGTCTTTTAATTAATGTCTTCTGCTAATTAAAATTAAAACGTTCTAATATAACGAACAGGATTCTAAGAAAAAAACTCCAACTTCACAAGAGATTCTCAACATCTGGAAATCATCCCAGAGTATTAAAATAGCATCGTCCCATAACCTTCGCCAAAGCCAAAAACAATAATATTAGATATCATTTTCATTTTCCCTTCATCGACATCATATATTACATACATATACGAGCGACAATTTCACTAGGAGAATTCCATACCAGCTGAAAATAACACTTGCAACAAAGTTAAGTCCTACATTTAATTTATTGTTGCTTAAAATAATTGGGAACTACTTTATTTTCTCAAAACGACCTAGAAATTGTACAATCTTTAATATAAAAAAGTTGCAGCTTCCTGGATTTAATATCCTCATGGGCTAGTGGTCAACGTTTCTGACTACTTTCATGAAGTCCCATAGGAATTATTCCTTAAAGGGAATTATTTCTGTGGTTGCACATCGTCTGGAATTTAGGTTAAGAACTCTCCTGGTGCTTCATTATCATTTATCGTCCATCATATCATCGGGGTAATCTAACTCCGCCTGGTAGGCGCCGCAACTTCAGAAGTGGGTTACAATTACGCCAATGCCAGGGGAGAAAACCAGAAATGTCATCACATACAACCTGGTGGCATTAGACAAAAAAATACTTGAATGTAATATGTTTATCTCGTTAACTGACATAATAAAAAACACATAAGCGAAGGAGAATAAAATAATCTGATTTTTTAAAAATTGTATTCGAAAATATGAAATTCATACAATTGGCTAAATAGCAGAAAAATTAAAAGAGAAAAATCTTAGTTTAGGTTTCGTCCTAAAAAGAGTGGCTAAAGTTAATAAAATAGACATAACTAGTTTACTCTTCTGCGTGAAATAAAACGAGAGGTATTTTCCAAAAATCAGCTTATCTGACCATTAGAAGTGAGGGTTTACCTGAAATCTGTAATTTTAAAATCGCTTAGCGGTCGATATATTTATTGTTTCGCAATGTAACTGGATACATATGATTTAAATAACAGAAAAATACATTCCGTAAACGACCAAATTCAACTTGCTGAGGAATTCGCTTAATTTACACAGTTCCTGCGTAACGGACTGTTTTTTTCTTCTTCAGAATCCATTCATAAAAGGAGAATGAAACGTTTAACGCAAATCAACGAAACGCTTTGGCGATAATAACTGAATAGTCGCCAGAATAAGGCTGTAATCATCTTTTCTATTTATTTAAAGTGGTTCTTACATGGAAAAAAGTCACACGTGTTATTTAACAACCTTCTTTCAATTAAAACTCAGCTGGGAAATATCTGAGGATTACAACCTTGTTCTGAGTGAAAATTCAATTTAACGCAGTTTTTTATTCGTGATTTCCTTCTGTATACCGGTACTATTAGCTATACGGATATTTTTCTACTGACAGACCAAAATCTATGAAGAATTGGCATGCATCAGCAAAAGCGTTCTAGTCTTTATTGAAGAAAGAAAGTGATTACAATCAAAATATAACTAAATAGGATACAAACACATAGTGATATATGCCATATCTATTACTCTATAATATGAAGCTCTCTAACTAAAAATAACTATATAATCAAACTATATAAATATATATCATCATCAGCGTCATCATCAACAATCACGGATTAAGCCCATGAGGCTTGTTCCGGTCTCATAGATTCTCATTCAAAAAGTTGAATCCATCTCCTTTTCGGTCTACCAACATTCCTGTCACCTTTTGGTTTGTAATTAAGTATAATTTTTGGAATGCGGTCATCTTTCATTCTTTGAACATGTTCTTTCCAGTTTTTCTAGATAATTTTATATTATCTAAAAGTTTAAAAACATTTAGCTAATTTCTAATACCTTCACTTCTTTTTTCATCTAGAAGTTTGCAGCCAGACACACTTCTCAGAAATCTCATTTCAACGGTTTTTACGATATTCCCTTATCTTTTAGTTAAAACCCAAAATTCACTACCATACAATAGTTGCTTTATAAAATGTTAGTTTTGTTTCCTTTCTTGTGTTTTTCAATATTATTTTAATTGTGCCATAATTCAATTTATTAAGTTTGTTAAACAGATCTTCATTTTTAAAATAGGAAAATTTTATAACCCAGGTATTTAAAATGGTTCACTTGTTCAATGGGTTTCCCCTCCATAATTATTTTACCTCTTACGGTATCTGATCCCTTGAAAGCTAAGATTTTCGTTTTGCTTATTGATATTTTGAAATTGTAATTATGTATAATGATATTTAATTGAAATAGTGATTTCTGTATGTATGTATATATGTATATATGTATGTATGTATGTATGTATGTATGTATGTATGTATGTATGTATGTATGTAATGTTATGTATGTTATGTATGTATGTATGTATGTATGTATGTGTATGTATGTATGTATGTATGTATGTATGTATGTATGTATGTATGTATGTATGCATGTATGTATGTAAATATATAAACGCCGGTCCCTTCGAAAGTCTTGCTCAGGAATTTTACGGTCTGATAAAGTTTGAATCTATGAATGAATGTCAGATCCAGAGCCAGCAAAGAGTCCAGCGTTGGACAAGAGTAGCTATTAACATGAAATCCCGAGTTTGCAATAATACACTAACAAATAATAATACGTTCTGTGTTCATGAAAGTAATTCACTGCAAAAAATAAAATCAGAACAGTCTGTTCCGCCCTAGAGACGGCCTTGTACAAGCATTTCTGACTTCGTCCTAACACGTCATGCCTCCAGGTACTGCAGTGTGAGCACCAAATGTTAAGCGTGTATTATTATTTTGTTTTTTTAATTTGTAAATATTTATTATGAATTCTCTGTTTCAGTCTCCACCTAACCCTATCCAGATGTAGCCCTATAATTTGTAAAAAAATTACCAGAATAATTTATTCTTAAATACTTCCACAATGTATGACCTACATTATAATAAATAATAGTTTTAAAAAACTAAAACAGCACGCTTTATTAGAAAACCGAACTCAAAAATGAAAAATAATTTTAATTTCCAGCACTCTTGGGATAACTTTAAAGTGGTCAACAAAAAAATCATCTCCAACACATCTAGAATAAAACTAGAGTTATCAACAAAAAGAAAATAATTTTACCATCAAAAGCGTGGGGTGCTCTATATCAATTAATATATTTGATAATAAACAGATATTGGTAAAAGTAAAGTCTCTAAGAAGAACATGTAAAAATCATAAAAAGCACCCCACGCTTTTGATGGTAAAATTATTTTCTTTTTGTTGATAACTCTAGTTTTATTCTATATGTGTTGGAGATGATTTTTTTGTTGACCACTTTAAATTTATCCCAAGCGTGCTGGAAATTAAAATTATTTTTCATTTTTGAGTTCGGTTTTCTAATAAAGCGTGCTGTTTTAGTTTTTTAAAACTATTATTTATTTTTTTATTTTTTAGTTATATTTTACAGAATAAGATAAGAATGTAAATATCTTTAAATTACATACTAATGTAGAATGAGCTAAAAGTATTACTCTTCTAAAAAAAATCCTCCTCAGCCGGATTCGAACCAGCGATGTATGGATTACTGAAATTGTATACCACTAGTTCACCGCTCTACCAACTGAGCTCTTACAACGATTGACTAAAAAGTCGACAAGTCCGTAACCTATTATACCAGTTTTTTTTTTTTTTTTTTTATTTTCTGATGATTCTGGCCAGGAATTTAGAAATAAAATATGAAATTATTGTAGTGTCACGGGTCCTTTACAAGTATACAAAGTTTCAAGTCGATCCAATGTTTCTAAGTGGGTGAAAATCGTGTTCAAAGATTCCGTTACAGAAATACAAAACACTTTTTTCGATTTTCTGATGATTCTGGCCAGGATTTTAGAAAATAAATATGAAATTATTGTATTGTCACGGGTCCTTTACAAGTATACAAAGTTTCAAGTCGATCCAATGTTTCTAAGTGGGTGAAAATCGTGTTCAAATATTCCGTTACATAAATACAAAGACACTTTTTTTGATTTTCTGATGATTCTGGCCAGGATTTTAGAAAATAAATATGAAATTATTGTATTGTCACGGGTCCTTTACAAGTATACAAAATTTCAAGTCGATCCAATTATTTTAAGTGGGTGAAAAACGCGTTGAAATATTCAGTTACATAGATAGATAGATAGTTAGATAGATATATAGATGCAGGGCAAGCTAATATAAAGCGTGTAAAAATTCATTAATTGTTAATACAGAGGGTAGACAAAATAATAGAATACTTCATTTTCTGATGGATCTACATTTATTTCCATGAGTATTGTTAAGCTCGTCACAAATTAATTATTTCTTTTCAGATGTTTACTCTGAATCTAAAACTGTACATAACTGCACAAGCATTCCCTTGCCTGTAGTTGTAGCTACGAAACTAGACTTATTATGTCTGACCAAAGTGACTTTAAAAAAGGAAAAATTCTTGGTGCCCGATTAGCTGGAGCTGCAGTGACTGAAAATGCGATATTGTTAGAGCTTTCAAGGAGTAAGGTTCTCAGTTTATGTCTGCATACTTCTCTACAGGTAAAAAACTGGAAAAAAAAAACATCCAAATAGAAACTAAATGAAAGAGACAAACAGATTATGAATTGTGCCTCAAAATAATTAAATTGCTGCAGATAAGGTAACTACTGAATTAAACACACATTTAAGGGAACCAGTTTCTATCAGAACAGTGAAGAGAGTGCTAGACATTTATGGCAGAGAAGCAATTAGTAAATCTTTGATTACAAACAGAAATCCAATCAAGCGATAACAATGCTGTTATGGACACAAATTCTGGAATCTTGATGACTGAAAAAATATAATATCGTCGGATGAGTCAACATTTACTTTCTTTCCCTACTTCTGGTAGAATATATGTTTGGAAAACATCAAGATAACTTACAACTCAGATTGCTTAGTGCCAACAAATAAACATGGCGAAGGTTTAATAGTTGTTTGGGTAGCAATATCCTGATTTTTGTAGGTCCTATTGTCGCAGTGGGGGCACGCCGTAGCGTAATGGTTAAGGCACTACGCTACAAGGCGGAAGGTCAACAGTTGTAGTCCCGGTGGGGGTCAATATTTTTAAACTGACCCAAACCTTCTGGCGGCACTATGGTCGTGGGATCGACTCAGCCTATAACGGAAATGAGTTCTAGACACTTGTGCTAGGGATAAAGACGGCCGTCACGCAGGGCTGGTAACCCGGCTGACATCAAGTGCTGATTGTCCAGAAAGAGTGGGAGTCTTATCTCCTACCACCCTAAGGGCCTCCTGAGGCCTGTAATGGAATAACTTTACCTGTTATTGTCACAGTAATAAATGATAAAGAGACTGATAAAGTTTATGAGGGCATTTTAGGGGAATACATGCACCCAATGGTACACATGTTATATTTCAAGATGACAATGGCCTTGTCCACATTGCTAGTTGTGTTTAAGACTGCTTCGAGGAGCATGAAGGAGAAGTCAGGCTCTACCATGACCTGTTCAATCTCACGATCTGAACATTATAGAAGCAATGTTGTGCGAATTTGAAAGAGAGCGAAGACATGATTTTCACCTCCTATCTCTCTTAAAAAGCTAGAAGAAATTCTTCACGAAAAATGGGACAAGATTCCCTACAATTTATTTATAAGTTGTATGAATCAGTTCATTCTTAAATTGCATGAAACAACTCCAAGAAGAACTGCAGCTTTTTGAGTCCTGAACCATATTAATGATGATCTGGATGGTGTTTCCATTATTTTATCTATCCTTGTATATAAAGAAAAAATACATGCTTAGGCTTAGTTCAGTTGTTTATAACGCATCAGGTTGAATCTTGTTTACGTACTCTAACAGTAATTAATTGATTAATTAAGTGTTTTTTCATCATTAAATAAGACGTTCATTATTATTCCAAACTACAGTTCACTTACACATGCAAACAAACTAAATGCCAGGACCGCCTTCCAGACAACACGAACATTTTTGGACAATACATAACATTCACTCCTTCACTCATACTACAGAAGGGGGATATTACATTGATGATTGTGATGACCAGATAATATTCGGGGACTATTTGGGCCTCAAACATTTCCGACATTTGTGAGGAAAACCGGAAAAACCATACCCAGAAAACTTATCCTGACAGGGGATCGGACCCGTTGCGTATGGGGGAACGACGACGTTACTCCAATACGACAGCGGTAGAATTAATCACATTGTTATTAGTATCTTTATTATTATTATTATTATTATTATTATTATCATCATCATCATCATCATCAAAGTTAGATATACAACTTATATAATTGTGTGCAATGGGATTTTTCAGGAAAGTAAACATCTTGAGTAAGCCTATGGCTTCTTTTGAAGGGGACTGAAGCCGCGAGCTACATGTCTTAAATAAACGACACATAAAATAACCTCAAGCGTGAAATAAGCCCCTGAGTAAAATTCTTCGCCATTTCAGTACATCATAAATTGAGAGACCAATGTCTTATATTGTTACCAAGAGTCGTTACGTATACATTTTTAATTATTCCAATTCCATATTAGATAGAACTTTATGGTTACACTATATAATTCCATGGCACATGTTAAAAGGCCGCTAGACTCACAGCCACATATGCCATTTACAGTGGAGATCATCCAGTAGTAACACGTGGTCAGCACGACAGGTCACCAGACAATACAGCCTGGGCCGCAGCTACCGAAATTCCTTTCTCAGGATACTAGATTTTTAAGATCATCATCATCATCATCACTCCAGGGATTAGGCAATTGCCCGTTCCGACTTCATATTGCATCAGCCCAACGTCTTCTAGGTCTTCCAACATCACGCCTTCCTCTTGCTTGATAATTTCTGGCTAACAATGGATATCTCTCCTTGCTCATTCCATCCATGTGATCAATCCATTTCTGTCTGTAATTCGTGACTTTATCCAATAAAGGCTGTACTTTCAATTCTTCTCTTATATCCTCATTTCTTATTCTATCAAGTCTTGTACATCCTTTTACTTGTCTTAGGAACCGCATCTCTGCCTTCTGTATTCTATCCTTCTGTCTTTTCACTGGAGCCCAAGTTTCACATCCATACAATATTGTGGGAACCGCCATAACATTATACATTTTTATCTTGGTTTCTTTTCTAATTTTATTTTTGAATGTTCTCTGTATTGTTCCACACACCGTCTGAAATCTATTTATTTTGGAGTCAATATCTCTTTCCACATTGTAGCCAACATCACAGCCCAAATATTTGAAACTAGACACCTGTTCTATACTTTGATTTTCTATCTATCACCTTGACGTGGTGGGGGGGCTTAGTACCCGATGAACCAGACGACTCTACTGGGGAAGATTGACTTAGGTTAATCTTGCTGGTGGGTAAGAGGCGAGGGGAACTAAGTATAGCTCACAACGAAGGAATGGCGTCTGTATCCATATTGGGCGGCCACATCTTCGTCAAGTCAAGTCTTCAACGGTCAACAGGGCGACAAGGAATAGCACAGCTAAACTTGTAGGGCTTGAAGAGCGGAAGAAGCAGCCCTCTCTTGGGGGGTGGATACCCAGAGGAGCATGTTTGGAGGCTCAGAGGAAGCAGCCCTTCCACCATCCTTGTCCTGCGAAGCGCTCGTAACGCTTCCAGGAGACATTTATCTTACTGAGAAGCTTCATGGAAATCAGCCGGATTGTCATAAAAGGAACCGACCCAAGCAAGATTTTTAAGATACATTACGAAACTCCGTTGAGGCTACTGTGTTAAAATTTTAAGAATTATAAAACAGTACCTGCTATCTCAGTCGTCCTCAATAATATAATCAGCAATATGAACCCTCTGTATCAAATAATTACCAACAACAGTCAGTACCAAATGAAAGCAGAAGATGATACTTCAGT
>JASPKZ010005809.1:0-26067 GCA_030220185.1 Diploptera punctata
TGGAAGCGATGTAACTTATCTAATAGGGACTCAAAAAGGTGCGTGAAAGCAGACAATGTTCAAATTAATTATGTTATTTCGTTCGTGAACACTTATGTTGCACTGACCTTGATTAATAAAATTTCTTGTTACGATATCAATATGCCAAACTTACACGAGGATTCGAGCTACCTGAAATGGTTAAGAATCGGGGAGCTTTTTACTAAGTCCCTATCTGTTATTCCCAACATTTTTCAAAGAATATAATTAATTTCTCTCCACACTATAGTGTAGATTCTTGTTGGTTTGTCCTCATTAGTTTAGTAAATCGAAGTCAGACATTTTATTTTCCATTATGTACCACATCCCTAACTCTGATCTGGATTTGGGCTATTTTTAATTAAATGCATATCCCCTATGGACGTACTTCTTAAAATATACCTACATTTTTTTATTTCCTTCCTTCCTTTCCCACTGGTACTGAGGCGTGTCCCTACCCAGTTTGGAATTTCCGCAGCTTAAGTAATGGATTTAGAATTTTCTTCAATATATAGCAAAAAAATTCCAGCGTAAGGAGTTCTGGTCCAATTGCAGGCGACATATTTATGGCCCCTATCGCATTAGGTTTTTATTCTGCTACCGGGATCTTTCGCTTGCACAATTTCCCCACATAATTTCTAATATTTCATAATCAGTCCCAATCTTAATTTTTAATTAATCGGATTTTATTAATCGTTAGATTAAATTCGGGGCACATCTTATCCATTACCGGGGGGGGGGTGGTGTGGTGATCTAAATAATATATAATAATAATAATAATAATAATAATAATAATAATAATAATAATAATATATAAATAAATATAATAATAATAAAATAATAATATGTTTTTGGTTTCTCGGACCCTCTGTCCCTCTGGCTCTGATCTATATTAATGATTGCATAAGTCTGGTTACCACAATTAGTACGAAGTGAGTGGCAGTAAATAATTATTAGGAAAATGTTAATAATTTGACTAAAAGGTTGATACAAATTTAGTTTTTATTAATGTGCTTAATTTAATGACCCGAAAATAAGATCTAATAATTATTAGATTAATAATTAGAATAAAAATTACTTCTTTGGCAGATTGGTTACCAAATCTAATTTTGTATAAAACTGGACCTTTTCCCCTCTAATGACAGAAGTAAAAAAAAAAAACAAGATTTTTGCCGGTATCTTGAATTTTGGATCACTGTGTCACTGGCGGCTGCATTACGGAACTCATGTAACAGTAACACGTCGGTTGGCAGTGAGCAATTCCACAATTTCAATCAAACTGTTGAGAATACCCCGTGCTATTTAATATAATTTTGTTTGATCTGTGAAATTTGGATTTTTTTTATCACTGAGTTAAAAGATCAGAGGTTAAGAATTTGAAAATGACAAAAAAAAATCTAGAAGGAATTTTTACAATCAGATATTTGCTTATTAACGGTGTCCTATCCTGACATTTTTTAAAAAAAACTGCTTTCACATTCAATTATATATTATATTCCCAGTTTATTAATAAAATTACTCAAACAACAATTTTAAAAAACAGTGTAAGAAGATTCTTTCAAGTTTAAAATATGATTATTTAATAATGACAAATTATAATATTAAATCTGTTAGGGGACCAAAACTTAGTCTGTGAGTATCTGAGAATATCTGGTCACGGACAAATTATATGCTAACCAGAGTGCTGGAGGTATATTATATACATTATGTAAAGTCAATATTTTTTCGTTATACTCCTTCTCTGTATTTAAACTAATCGCTGTGAACATTTACTATATGTAAACATTTAAAAGTATTCCTTGGTAAAATGTTTCCATTGCTTGCTCAGGAACAGGGGCATATTCGGTGCGCATATAAAAGAAGTAGTGCAGAAGCAATTTATTACGAATTCGTGTATAGGTAAGTTTATATTTTTAATTTCTCTCTTTTTATTTAACGAATTTACTCATAAGGTCACATTATATTTTAATTAAAGTAATTACTTGTATATTAAAATATGCATAACAACAACATAAGTTAAAACCTTCTCGGTTTTGTTGCAATGTAAAGTGTTTTTGTATGTCAAGTACAAATGTAACAAATCACTGTAACCTACTCTAATTCTCAAGATATTTTTCAGAACGTTGCGTTGTTTGAAACATAATAATCCATAAAGCAATGTTCACGTGTATCCGTATAGAATATAAACATTGTGTATATCTCCATTATCCTATGATTAAAGATTTTGTTTGCTACTAATATTTACAGACTTCAGACAATATGATTTTCTGTTATGTTTCTAGAATAAGTCAAAGGATAGTTAGAAATATTAAATATTATTTTAAAAATCGAACTGACCCTTTGAAAAAATAATGGAATCAACTGAATAAAAAAACACTGCATAATTTTGGTTAGATCTACAAACAAATGTATATACATTGTAAATTTTCAAAATAATATCATTGTTATTCCAAATTCATATTTACTATTATTATATTATTTTTGTCGTTTATACACGAAAGAACAAAACTAACAGCTGCTGTCATATAAGTGGTCGGTCGATTCTCTAAAGCTAGAAGAAGACAATCTCGATGAAAATTAACTGGTCCTCCAGGTTGGAGATTTTAGCAATGGGCCACCTTCCTATTCCAGAGATATAAAACGTACATCTAAGGTAACTGAGGGTGTTATGGCCCACTTAACGTTTGAGAATTTTTGCAGCCGCCATTTTTGGCCCGAATTTGTTTAGTTTTCTTCGTATTATATTCTTGTATATGTTTACTTTCTTACAAAAAAGTAATTATTTTACTTGCCATGTTAAATTTGCTAAACTAGTCGTTTCCCTAAAGCCTACCTTTGGGCCATAACACCAACACATGTATGTGATATGGCTCACTTATTTTTCCATTTAAAACACTGGTTAAATTTTGCTCAGGAATATAATTAATATGCAAGGAAAACCAGTGTAATTTACAGTATGAATAAGAACGTTTAAGACAGTATATTAATGATTAACTCAAAAATATTTGTCAAATTATGGGAAACAAGTTTTCATTCCAAGTGGGGCAAACGAAAGGTTCGTGATCTTCTTTGACAGCCCCATGCATACCTCATGAACATAATTATTACACATTATACACAGTCTTCTTTCCTTAACCTGGTCTTTTTGCAAACTGCGCATACCATCTGAAAGTTCGGATTGGTAGATTTTTGGGATTTCCTTGAGCCTCCGGTTATTTCAGCTCTTTGGCATTTATTCGTCTTGCTGATGTTGGTGATCTTAGCTGTGTTTTCTTGGTGTTTGCTCTCTGAAAACAATTGTTTCCTCAAATGGTACCCCATGCGAGTTGATAGCTGGTTTTCTGTTAGTGACTTTGTATTCTTCACCCCTGTTAGGTGCCGGGAAGAAGTCACTAAATTAGCTATGCCCTGATGAATTTCCTGATCCATTTCCCGGCGACTTATGTTTAGATTTAGAGGTGTTGAGGGCTCATTTTCAGCATTCACATTGGTAGGCAAATTTGGTTTAATATTGCAGTTATTTTGAATCTATTATAAATGTGTTGGTGATATGGCCCATCAGGCAATGCCTGGGCCACAACACCGAACTGAGTAGTTTTAAACAATACGTATAATGAAAAACCACGCCATTTTTTACTTAACAACAATTACTCCACTGTTAGATTGTACGTTACAAAGTGATACAATATCAACAATCAAATCAATTTAAAATGGTGATTAGCTATGAAATATATATCACATACCAGGAGCAATATGACAACCGAGATTCCTAGCTTCGCGTTCATGTATCAAAGCGGCTTCCGGTCAAGACTACTTGGACTAACATTCATCCATTCCATCCTAATCGCTTTTCAGAACGTCCTGAAGTTCCGTCCACTTCCCCATCTACTGGCTGCTTCGGTGTAATTCGTTCACATTAAACACCAACCGGCCCATAACACCCTCAAGTATACCTTATAAGACCAAAAGAGAGAAAGTAGGACTGATCAATCCGAGCAAAGTTTTAGGTCGTAGGCCTACGAGCATGTAAAACAAACCTGATGTGTAGACTGGTGTTTTTCATTGGTCGAATAACTGTTTACATTTAAACGTATAATAAAATGTGTATCGCTTTCCTAATACTCGAAATTAATAAATAAAAATTATATATATATACAGTGTGTAAAAAATCCATATATAAATTTTGAGAGTTTGTAGTAAAGTAAAGTAAAACAAAGCTCTTTTTTACTGAAAGGGGACTTTGTACGGTTTGACGCTGATGATTTCAAGAAGAAAGTTAAGGTAATTTCCCTTCACACAAAGTCGGTTAGTCAGAAGATGCAGCCCTATCAGATGGTGGTGAACATACCAGTCGGCACATTTATGGTAGAATACACGAGTTGCCTTGTGATTCCAAATTCCCAGACATGGCTATTGTGGATGTTGCATAAATAATTATTTTAAGGGTTTATCTTGGGACGTGGACACTACTGGTAGTAATGATACCCTCCAATAAAACATGTTGCATACGAAGCAGTCAAAACTATAGTGAACGTTGACCTAATGGAAGTCCAGCGTCAAACCCTTCAAATACCCCTAGCTGGGAAACGCAGAATCTGTCACTTTTTTTTTTTCACGTAGCAAAGAGTTTTTTTTACCTCTGCAAACTCTCGAAGTTTGTGTACGGAATGTTTTGAATCCCCTACACACACACACACACACACACACACGCACACGCGCCACACGGCGCGCACAACAGCGCGAACACGCGCACAACACGCGCGCACACTCGCACACAAACAGCACACACAACGCACACACCCTCACCACACCACGCACACACACTCACACACAACAACACCCCACACACACGCACACACACACACCCCACCCTCACGCACCCACCCTCACCCCACCCACCTCCCACACACTCCCCCCCCCTCCCCCCCCCTCCCCCCCCCTCCCCCACCCCCTCCCCCCCCCCCCCCCTCCCAGCCCCCCCTCCCCCCGCCTCCCCCTTCCCCTCCCCCCTTCACCCCTCCCCCTCCCCTCCCCCCCCTCTCCCCCCCCCCCCTCCCGACCCCCCCACCCCCCACACCCACCACACATGTCTGTGTTGTGTGCGTGTGTATATGTGTGTGTGTGTGTGGTAAGAGAGATTTCTTGGGTTTTTCCCGCCACTGAATCATGGAAGGAGAGGCCAATCTTGAATCCATGACGCGAAAACCCAAGAAAACTTTCTTAATCATACTTTTATCCACGAAAATCTACAATATATAATTATATTAGGCCTACCTAGCACATGTCTCTATACGTTATGTGGGAGAATCTTAAGATATAGGACCTACATAATTGTAATAGATTAAATAGGCTAAGTATTGACCGCGGTGGACTAGTGGTTTTACGCTGCTTGCCTCTGGTACTGAGGACGCGGGTTCAAACGTAGAGGGGGGTCTATGGACTTTCTTACGATGCAAACATCCAAGTCTTCCGGAGGCACTTCAAGCCGCGGGATCCCAATGTGAAGATTTGTATGGCTTGAATAAAAATAGCGTCTAAAAACCAAAATTTAACCGAATTTTCCATCCCTAGTACTACATTTGGTTTCCTAGATTTCACTATGTGGCGGAAAACCTACCACGGATCACTCTGACATCTATCCGAAAACAAGAACAACAAAATTAGTATGGTTGAATTTCCCCCCCTCCGTAGGGGGAGAATTTACAGTAAGAAAGCATTGAGTAGATAGATCGGAATGAAATTGGAAATATAGGATATCTATCGACATCATGAAGAAATGTAAACGTCTGGTTACGTGTGCTCATATATAATTTTTTGTCATAAATAAATAAATAAGAAATGCGAGTTACTTATTATAAATTAGTACCACCTTATCTTGTATTCAGGCTTATTTCGCCTAGTTATAAGATATAACCTAAGAAAAATATTTCTATCATTGACACTTCCGTACACAATTCAGTCATATGACGGATAAAGTAACACCACGGTTCCGCCAATAAACGTTGTCGGCGGAGTGTACAGTACAACTGGAACTTAGCTCGGATACAGTACAGCAGTTAATGAATATTGGATGTTGGGCCAATCACGGGATTTCAGACAAGATTAATGTAATTCCGAAAATGAATTTGGAATGGAATGCTGAAACTAGATGAATAATAGAAAAACCCACAAAAATAATGGATGGATGACATCAGGAGAAGTATGAAGAGAATGGAATTAGCAGAAGAAAATGCTGAGGAAATAAAATATAATTCTAATACGAATGAGAAACTATTTGGTTTTATCAAACCTGTAGCTTCATATCGGCGCTGACATAAGTTCTCCATACATCCTTAACCTGAGCTAATGTTATCCAATCAACCTCTGTATAATCTACTTCCTTTAAATCATGGCTAATGTTATTCTCCCACCTCATTCCTGGTTTTATCTACTGGTCATTTTCTCTGTGTTTTTCCTATAAGGAATTTCCATGACCGTCTGCCATTCCTCCCATTCGCCCAACATGTCCTGGTCATCGCAGTCTATGAGACTTAATTTTCTTGTTATATCTGGCTTCCCATAAAAATAATGCAGCTCAACTATTACTTCGTTTTTACTTCTTCATTCATTCCCTGTCTGATCATATTTCTTTTTGTCCAAAATCTTCCGAACAACTTATTCTCAAATACCGGTACTTGTAATATTTTTCTCTTCACATAAAGTTAGAGTCCAGGTTTGGCGTCCATAGCCTATAGTATAACTAGTATAATAACAGTTATTTATATATATATATACACACATTCAGTGTTTAATTTTTAAAAGAAGTTGGGACGACGAATTCTCTATATTACATAATGTCATACATTTCCAGAATTGAGCCTATGTTTAATTTCTTTGTACATCTAATTTCCTTTTTACAATTATGGTTCCTAAAAGTATTTGAACTCAGTTACTTTTAGTCAAAATTTTCTTCACTTGTCATTAACTATCAATATCCATTATACAACATTCATCAACTATCATATCATCGGGGAAACGCAACTCCGCCTTCAAGGCGCCCCAACGTAAGATGTAGGTTGCAATTCTGCCAATTCTGGAGATGAAACCAGGAATGTCAAAGAGAACGTGGTGGCATTGGTAATATACAGCAATGTGTCACTAATAATAGTAATAAAAATATGGTAATAATAATCATCATCTTCAGCATCAAGGATTAGACCTGCTATAGCTTAATGACTTACTGACACTATCGGACACTTGGGTTCATTGGCCGCGCGGAGTTAAGCTCTCCATACATCCGTAACCTGATCTAATGTTGTCCAATCATCCCCTGACCTCATTATTGCTCTACCAACTGGACGTTTTCCCTCTGGTTACCCTACAAGAAACTTCCATGCCCCACTTTCATTCCCCATTCGTGCCACATATTCTGCTCATCGCAATCTAGGAGACTTAACTCTTCTTATTGTATCAGCTTTCCTATAAAGTTCATGACTGTTTTAAAGTTTTCTCCTTCACCTGTCTGCTCATCTCTCTTTGATCCAAACATTTTTCTTAAAACTTTATTCTCACATGCCGATACTCCCAATATTAATCCTCCTTTAAAATAAGAGTCCATGTATCGTATCCATGTAATATAACTGGGAGAATAACAGTTTTATGTATTCTGAGTTTAATTATTTTTTAAAGGGGTTGGGACGACCTGAGTTCCTGAAATATATAATAGGCCTACAATACATTTCCAAAACTGAGCCTATGTTTAATTTATTTCTGCATCTCATTTCTATTTGTAATTATTATTCCAAGGTATTTGAATTCACCACTTTTTAAATTTCCATTATTTGTCATTAACTGTCTCTTATTGTTTATTACCATTATATAATATATTCGAATGCGTTAGTTTTATAGTTTTATTGATGTTAATAATAGTAATAATTTTTATTTATATACAGAATTTTAATGTTTACGCATCTTTCTGTGCCTAAAGTTTTATTTTTCTTCTCCATTCGTCTCTCTCCATCCAATCCATGTCATCCAGTCCTCTTGCTCTCATTCCAGTTCTTATTTCTTGCATTCACGAGTTTCGAGGTCATCCTCTCCTCCTTCTTCCAGGTGGACACCATTCCAATGTTTTCCTGGGTAATCTTTCTTCTTGCATTCGTCGTACGTGCCCATACCAATTTAATTGCTTATACTGTATATAATCTACTATTGAATAACCTATATTCATTTTTTCTCTTATGACAGTATTTCTTATTTTGTCTAATTTTGAACATCTTGCTGCTCTCCTCAAGAAGTCCATTTCCATCGACATAAGTTTTTGTTCTAAGTTTTTGTTGAATTTCCAAACTTCAGGTCTTCTCACTATTGAATTATATAGTTGTAACTTATTTTTCCTGGTTATATGTCTGTTCCATAAGACTCCATTCATCATTGCTGTTATTGCTCTATCTTTATTTATTCTGTTCTTAATATCACTTTCTTGTTTATCCTCTTTATCTAATTTAATAATAATAATAATAATAATAATAATAAAAATAAAATTACTAATATAGAATATAACGTTATTATTACCAGGTAATTTAAAACACTTCTTTACACTCGACTCTTGAAAAGTGATTATTTTTGCGAGATAGTGCGGTTCGTCGTACTTACCAGGAATGGCGACCAGGATTGAAAGTTCAACTTTCTACATTTCGGGGTTGCCAACCTAAATAACTGTGCTGTAATATTACAGATTACAACCCACGTACGGGAAGTAAAACCACTGCCTTTTATGCATACTACGTGCAATGTATATACAGAAAATATCCAAAAGGTAGTGTTAATATACATTATACGAAACAAATCACTGCATTTTAAATGAACTGAACTTTATTTGAAACAATATAAAAGAATAAATACGTACTTGCGGCCATGTTATCAATATTTGTTTTCAAGGCCTCCTGTTGTTTCAACTAATATAGGCCACGCAAGGGATTTAGAACAATGTCCTTGACGGTCAATCCAGTGGACGAGCCTACGAAGATTGCTGAGTACTGTAAATTCCCTGCCAGACACGTGCTAACAAAACAATCTCACTTGTAATACTACGTCTGAGTACAGTAAGTTGTAAATTTTAGTGAGAAGGAACGTGTTGCTATTACATTATTAACAATAGTTCTTAATTTTAATATATTGTACTTTGCATCCTGTAGTTTTAAAATTGTAAGGTGACGTGGATGTAAATAATTTAATAGTTTTGAAGTATATTGTTTTATATAACTCAATGCCTCTCACAGTTTCGAAGTTAAAAGGAGAAAACTGTTCACAGTTAAATTTGGGAAATCATTTTTAATGCTCACGTCACTAATTGTATATAAGAACATTAATAAAGGAAGAATATTTATCTTTATATAATTTCCAATTATTATAATATTGACATTCTTCTTAAATGTAAGATTTATGTCACATAGGCCTATACCAATTTGCGGAAATTCACTTGTTATCTTATCATTCACGGTCTCTAGAACTGATTCGCCATATTGTTCAATGTCTCTTCTCGGTCCAGTTAAATTTAAATTAAGTTGCTGGTCTTTCGACCAGATTACTTAAAACTAATACTTACACACACAACGAATAATAATTAATAAAATATATTGAAAATAAAATAAACACAAACACACTTAAATTATGAAATAATCAATATTTGTAATTCAATTGAAATTCGCGGTTGCAACAAAAAGTACAGCCACCTGGTTAAATAATAAACCAATCACCTTACACGGCCATCTGTTAGAATCGTATGGAACTCACAGATAATTATAACTCTTTGTTAAATAATAAACAAATAATTTGCAATAAAAATAATGCGACTATAAATTTAGTTATAAACTTCCCTAAGTCTCAAGTTGGACCAAACTGCACACAGTGTGCAAAATTTTATTAAAATCGGTTCATTAGTTTAGGATTTCATCGCGGACAAACAACGTGACAAGTAATTTATATACATATATATATATATATATATATATATATATAAAAGAAAGATAAATGTCGTAATAATGGAGAATAAATATATATATATATATATATATATATATATATATATATATAAGAAAGATGAATGTTTGTATTGGATTTGTCCGGTGGGCTAATGGATAGCAGGCTGAGGTATCAACCCAGAGCTCCGGATTCAAATCCAGTCCAGGCATTTATTTTTCTTATCATGTGATATCATGCTTGCTTTGCTCAATGTCAAAAATTTAATTATAACATCGATGAAGAGTACTACCATAAAGCAAACTATTCTCATTAATTTGCTTACTTATTATAGCAGCTAGCTACCAGATGGCAGTGAAGACGGAGTTCTAGCTAAATCTCGTAATAATGGAGAATATAGCCATATATATATATATATTATATATAAGAAAGAAAAATGTTTGTATTGGATTTGTCCGATGGTGTAATGGATAACACGCTGGGGGACCACACCAGAGTTCCGGGTTCAAATCCCATCCAGGCATTTATTTTTCTTATGTCATAGCCCACCGCTGTGGTCTCGAGGTAACATGCTGCCTTGTCACGCAGCGGGCCCCGGATTGATTCCCGTTCGGGACAGGCTCATGGGTGAGGTTTTTTTCGGTGTTTTGCCTCACCTGTCAGACAAATGTCAGGAAGCCTAGGGCCCAACGGTCCCCGAAAATCTTCTGGCCAACACTAACATCCTTATCATTATCATCGTCATCCTTCACTGGTGTGGAAAGCAACGGGAAGCTATGATTGCAATGAAAGACCTGCCCTCGGGCAGAATTACTATGAATGGATGGATCATGTCATATCAAGCTTGCATTGCTCAATGTCAAAAAATTAATTATAACAATATATATATATATATATATATATATATATATATATATATATGGTATGATAAGAAAAATAAATGCCTGGACGGGATTCGAACCCGGATCTCTGAGTCTGTACCTCAGCGTGATATCCATTACACTACCAGGAGAATCCAATTCAAACACTTATTTTTCTTATATATATATTATACTCTCCATTATTACTAGATGTCGCGAGAACACTGTCTTCACTGCCATCTAGTAGCAGACTATATCAAGTAAGCAAATTAAAGAGAATATTTATTTTACTTTATAGCAGTGACGCTTTATCGATGTTATAATTAAATGTTATATATATATATATATATGTGTGTGTGTGTGTGTGTGTGTGTATACAGGAATATAAAATATGATTTGCCAAAATACATGTATAGAATCGTGTAACAGACACAATATATAAATTTCTCTATATCAGAAATATACTACTTTTTGTACAATAGCATTCTGTACAATACCTTACTTAAACTAACCTAAACTAAACTTACTCAGACTGCTACCAGTGCTACCAAAATACTGGAACACTCGTTTTTTCTACATTCAAAATTGAAGTTATTGAAAAACAAATTCTACCAAAACGCCACTTTGGCCACACGAAACCACACAGTAGGCCTACTTCGCTGCTACTTGCTCGACTGTTTAACGAAGTTATCACGGGTTTCAATAGGAAAAGTAGTAAAGTGGCAGTTTTTTTTATCTACAAAGCCTTAAATACGACATGGATTAATGTACTTGTCTATAAATTAAATATATTTAATATTTCAGTACAATTTAAATTATATCAACATACCTCAGTAACCGACAATTCTATGTGTCGGTTCCTGAATAATTCTGACTTCAAGCAGCTGTTATCGGGTTTCCCCCAGGGTGCGGTCTTTTCTCTCCTTCCGTGTGCAATTTATTTATAAGACCATATTTCTGTACAGTTTCCTTCTTCGATGATACCTATCATCCTTTCTAGCTCCTCATCTAACAAGCCATATGTTCCCAAATTCCCTAAATATTTCCCATTCTTTTTCCTAAACTTGAACATTACGATTAATGAAACCAAAATCCAGACGATCCTCTTTATTAAATACCAAAGGACGTTCTACGATCAGAATCATCTTAGGAGCTCCCATTCTCCGTTTGGAGCCTTCAGTCAAGTATCTTGGTCTCCACGTTTACTTTCAGCACCTTCTACATAAAAAATTCTCCACTTTCACTTTTATATCCTTCTCTCAAATCGTCCACATTGTCTTTCAGAATCAAACTTACCCTCTATAAAATTGATTTACAAATCCTCTAGATAAATTGGAAACCACTCGTGGCATTACTTATGACTATTTAACTCATGCCCCAAATAGTAGTCAATGATCAATCACGTTTCAATGAATTTTGTTTTACAGCCAATGGCAGTCGTGTTTCGTCTCGCTCTTTATCGATTTCTCTTTATCAGCTCTTGCTTTTTTTGATAAAGAAAGCTCCTCCTTTGTAATATTCTGAACATGTCAGATCATTATTTTTCTCCAACAAATACATTGAATACAGCAAATAATGAACAGATTCCTTGATTTTACTGAGTTGTTTACTAAAAACATAAATTAATAACCTATAATGTTGATGATAATGTAAAGTTTAATGTGTTATTATTTCTACACTAGGATACATTCTTACAATATTTTCGATCCTAATGGCAATAAATAATTTGATCACGTTGCAGTGAATGAACATAACCTCACATTTCTGATTTGTTTTCAAACATCGTCGTTTACAGAAATATTTTAAAATACTGGTAATGATATTTAAACAATGATTGTTTAGTAAAAAGCTTAATTTTATTCGTTAAGTAGTCCTAACAAATGCCGCTCTTGATTTCCAAATCACTTCGTGACTCGTGAAATTATCGATGCACTCGTGACATTAGTTATGATAACAGTTATATTTACATATTTCTCATCAACGTCCATTTAATATAATAATAATTATACATTTTAATTTACTGCCTTTCACTGTGATCTCGGGTAGCTTCGCTGTCTTGTACGAAGCGGGTCTGGGGTTCGATCCCCGGTCAGCACAAATTTCCCCTGTGATAGTTTTATTTCAGGTTTTTTCCTAACCAGTAAGACAAATGTCAGGAACTATAAAGCCCAAAGAGAACCCGAATATCAGTTTGGCAACATTAATCATCATTGTCATATCCGCCACGTTTAATATGTATGTGTTTCGTCCTCATATTGTGTTGTCTCGGAGGTGGCCATCCATGTCATTGTATGTGTGTGATCTGTAGTTTATAACCCCTCGTGATGCCGATGGCGTGCGGTATGTAAAGTGAGAGGTTAAACTGGTTAAAGAAAGAAAACTTAAACGAGTTTTATAGAAAATGACGTAATTCTAATACTTGTTTTGGAGCAATTGTAACTGAAAGGGACAGTGGTTGTGAAAACAAGATATTTACTTTATTGGGTAATGAATCGTTAAAAATGACAGAATATATCGTCAATAGAATGGCGGATGTGGGGAAAATGGTTAAACTTCAGAATAAAGAGAAACGTAATGCAAAAATACTGTTCAACTGTACTAAAATATTAGGCCTACAGTCAGTATGTATTAATTGTTAAATCTATCAGGTACAATCAGGAACTGGAATAATAAAATCAATTAGGGGCCTACTATAGGGTTGTTATAATCCAGTACTGATCTGCATATTATTGTATGCATATAACCCATATGTCTCAGGCTATTTTAGATAACTTATTTACCCACAGAAGTCATTGAGACATTTAGGCAACTAAGTTATTACTTGGATGTATGAAAATCGATTAAATTTTGGACACATTAGTTTTTAATCAAAGTTTGCGGTTCTTTTACGAGCCTGAAAATCATCAGACTCGGATTCCATGGTTTAAAGTCCCTCCCGGAATACATTTCCCTTGGATTTTTCCATCCTAAAAATTAATCGACCACGGTCGGGTTTGAACCCATGACCTTCGGACTAGAGGTGAGGAACATAACCGGTAGACCAACACGATCGACATGATATTATACAGTGCACATTAATTTACTAAGTTTGTTGTTCACTTGATTGATACTGACTTAACGAAATATCAAATCGCTTTAGAGTTATTTTTGCTAAAAGGGAGATGAAGACATTATTAATCCTAATTCTCTTTAAGTCCAAAGAGCAATTTTTTTATTTCGAATCAAATACACATTTTTTTTACCAGAATTTTAAAAGAGCCAAAAATGGGGATCGCGATTTGTCAATTGTCTTTACCTTGCAAATTTGATACAATATTTTTGCACCCAGATATCCTCAATATAATTATTCATGATACATTATTTTATTTCTATACTAATTTATATCATATCAATTGATCGATTTATCCATTCATAGACTTGTATTTATTGGTCATAGTGTTGTTTGTTGCTAAGAGACAAACGTTCTTTATATTACATATAAAATAGGTGCCAAAAATGTATTAATTTGTGTTCAAGTGATTGAAAGAATTAAGTTTTAATATATTGTATCAACATGTGTGATATTTGTTTACATATTTCCTATCCGTCGTCGTATCGAGGTAAATAGGTAGGTCAGTTAAAATTCACTTTCCTTAGGATGTAAACTCTAATACTCATTAATACAGTACATCTTAATACTAAACATACCACAGCGTGAGTGGAAACAGGTATTTTATGGTTTATCGCAATTCAAAGCATGTTAGCAAATAACACACAACTGTATTAGTGATACAGACATTAAATATTAAGAATTTTCTCAATCCTTGTAACAACTTGGTAACAAATAATCAAATACCTATTTATTTTAATGAAATGAGCTGTAATTTGAGGCATTCAATATGAAAATGATAATATGGAATATCATTTAATTCAAAGAAAATTTAACTTAGATATACAGTATTTGATCCATAATATTTTATTTATCATCATCATCATCATCATCATAGTCCATTCACGAATTTAGGTCATTTGTTGACCTGTTTTTTGCCTCAATAGAAATATCATCTAAGAGTATTTTGAGTGGACATCCTTGTCTTGTTCCTGCCTGGATATCCTGTGTTCCTCCATTCGATGAACATGTTGCATCCATCTTGACTTATAATCAGAAATTTTGTTTTCTAAAATTGCATTCATTTTGAGAATTTTCCTCAGCATTGAGGGTTTTCTCCAACCAATCTTAGAAATTAACATAAATTACTATATATACATATATATTAACTAACTCTTCATAATCAGAAGAAAGTGCTAATTTACTATAAATTGGTTTAAGAGACCATTACTTGCTTTCAGCCATCTGATAACTCTCTTAATTTAGAAATTCAATTGATAAATTTATTTGTTGAAATTCTTTCAATAACAATTGGTATAAATCTATGATTAGCCCCACAAATTTAAGATAATATATGACTACGGTCTTATAGACTATCAGTTCACAACCAACATTCACAAATTTCCCTTAATTAAAGTTCTCCACCGTTCTCTGTCCTTTGCGTCTTCATCTGCTAAACCAAATTCCATCATCGAATTTTGAATGTAGTTCTTCCAAATTGTTCTTGGTCTTCCTTTTCTGTTCTTTCTTTCAATTTTTCATGCATACACGGCCTTTGGTAGCCTAGCATCCTGCATTCTTATTACGTGTCCATATAATTTTAGCCTTCTGTGTTCAGTCTCATCCATTTTTGCAATCATCCATTTTCTAATTTCTTTATTTCTAATTTTTTTTCAGTGGAGATTTTCTGGCAGCCCTTCTCCGAAAATCCATTTCAACTGAAGTTATTCTGTTGACATGTTGTTGTGTCATTATCCAAACTTCCGATCCATAGGGCCTATAACATTATATTTTCTAGTATGGATTTATAAATTAGTTGTTTTGTTCTGTTATTTCTAAAATTCAGGTGTAATTTTTCTAACATGTCTTGATTTTTATGATCAGTAGTGTGTATCCAGAAGTATTTTTGAAGACAAAACGGAAATTTTATCATGCCGTAAGTTAATATATACATACATAATTAGAATATTAAATAAGATAAATTACATAAAATAAAATTTCAAAATTTTTCCAACTCTATAAACTAAATATGTGTAATTGTTTATAAGGATTCTTAATAATTTGGGTAATTAAGACCATTTATTTTTCAGTCATGACCTGATCCTAAATCAACAAATAACTGTTGCATAAAAAAAAATTCTTGACAGTTATTTAAATCTTTCAAACCACAGTGAGAACAAAAATCATATAAAGCTATAAATTATTGCCGTATATTGTATAATTTGACATACATTTAAGTAATTTTTGTTGATAGTATTTAGGCCTATGTTGTTTTAATAAAATATTAAATAAATTAAACAATTTTATGTTATAGGATACGCTGTTAATGCAAGGGTTAAAGCAAATATCATAGATACAAAATAACTTATACTTTAACTAGAAAATTAAATAGCCTATGCCCAATTCAGGAGAACGTTTAATAGCTTATGGAGGTTATGACGTAAATTCTACACCTGTTTTGTTTCATTCCATTTTTGTAATTTGATTAATTACCTTTTCAACGGTATTTCATATTTCCTGTAATGGTAATATTTTCATCACACAACGCGATCAAACGCATAACCATATTTATGAGTCATCCCGCAGTTAAGCTCTTGACAGAACAAAATATGTACATCTTCATATTACTACTGTATAATGTTACTTTAAGAGTTTGTTTAGCAGAATTTTCTGCTTCACAGACAATACAGATGTAGAACCTCTCACATCTATTTTTAAGAAAAGTTGGTAATTGTGAAGAAAGGTACACTTTTGAACTGGTGAAAGCGAAATGAACATCTATGAATATAGCAACATATGAAGTACATTTATAACTAACTCAGTGGCATTATCGAACCCATAGGTTCATGGTCACGTTGGACATAAGTTCTCCATACATTCCTATTCTGAGGTAATGTTTTCCAATCATTCGCTGTATAATCTACTTCCCTCAAATCATAGTAAATGTTACTCTCCCTTCTCATTTTTGGTCTACCAACTGGGCGTTCTGTCTCTGGTTTTCCTACAAGAAGCTTTCTTGCACAACTTTCATACCCCATTCGTGCCACAGTCTACGTGAATTAACTCTTCTTATCAATATCTGGTTTGTTATAAAAACCATGTAGTTCACTATTATCTCGTCTTCTCCATTCACCTGTCTTTGGTCCAAAAATTTTCAGAAGAAAATTATTCTTAAATACTCGTAATCTCCTGTCCTCCCTTAAAGTAAGAGTCTATGTTTCACAACCATATAAAGTAACTGGTAGAAAAACATTTTTATATATTTTCAGTATAATGTCTTTTGAAAGGGGTTGGGACGATAAGAGTCTCTGTAATGCATAATAGCACACATTTCCAGAATTGAGCCTATGTTTAATTTGTTTGTGCATCTCATTCATATTTGTGATTATTGTGAAGTATATTTTTAGTTACCAAAATTTACCAACATGATTATTCAAATTTCAGCCACAGCTAACAGACAAAATGTTTATTCAGTTACGTTTGGTAGTTTAGATTATATTAGTAGGTAGCACAGATCGGTTACTGCCTTTTATTTCGTTAGCAAGTTTCTTATTTGTTAAATACTCTGTTCACAGATGTGATACAACGATGATACGGTGTCATTTACGTTACTTTTATATCAACTTATGATTTAATTTTCAATCATTTTAGAGATTTTTCAAAATACACACATATAGCTGATGTAGTTATTTAATTACGTATATATCAATTTTTAAATATTTTATTCAATTTCTTCCAATTGGAGATAGCTTGAAGACAAAGCATACTACTACAACTAAATACCGAGAGATGAAAACAAGTGCATGTGAATATAATAAAACAATTATAAAACCTGAGACAATGTAATACACAATCAGTTGTAGACGCATGAATGAGATGTTCTATAAAGACGATTCCTTAAGATATGCAGAGATACCTTACAAGAACAACTGTGATGGCTAATCTTGTGAATAGTTCTTTGTTACGTACAAACCTTTACAGAAAGGAGTATTCTTAGATAAGTATAATAAAAAACTTTAGGTTTGTACCACAAGTTTGTCACAAACTATAACCGTAATATACCTTAAGTTGAAATAGGATTTATATATTGCCAATTAAAATAACTAAATATTACTTGACATACCTGTCACAAAATTTCTGTGTTTTTATTTGCTTACTCGAATCTATGTAGGTGATAATCTCTACGTGTTTCAGGGACACACGTAACTGCAACTTCTCTAAAAAACGTTAAAATGCAAATTTATACAACAATTATTCTCCCAATAATATTATATGGATACAAAACATAGACTTTCAGGGAGGAGATAACGTTACGTGTAATAAAGAATAAAGATTTTATCAAAATGTTTGGACCAAATAGAGACAAAAAGACAGGTGGTTGGAGAAGACTTCATAACAGAGAGCTACATGGCCTTCGTGGGAAGTCAGATATATTAAGAACAGTTAAATCTCGTAAATTGCAAAGGGCATGACTTGTAGAACGAATGGGGAATGAAAGAGGCAATTGGAAACTATATATATATATAGTGTATATATATATATATATATATATAGAGAGAGAGAGAGAGAGAGAGAGAGAGAGAGAGAATAAGAAACAGAGGGTACAATAGGTATTGCCAAGAATGGGGTGTGCAAATAACATTAACCACGATTTGAGTGAGGAAAATTACATATGAATGACTGAAAAATATTAGTTCGGAATATGGCTATATCGAGAGTTTATATTTCCGCCTCCATTAATCTACGGGTTCGATAGTACCAGCGAGTTAGTCACAATCCCCTCGCATACAACGCCAAGCTGATTTTAGTTAACGATATCAAGATGACCAGCAACTCCGTTCCTTTTACTATTTACACGTAATATGCTTAGTTTTGATCCACATTTAAACAGATCGGTATTTAGTTTAAAAGCTAACTAAAATGACTCATTCTAACTCCAAATCCATGGCGCTACAGGCCTAGAAGGAAGGCCCTTTGCTTACCAGCCGACTGATGGATTCACATCCACATCATCACTTATGTAGACAATCCTCCAGCCAGTGTAGGGGGACATGTGGTCAGTGTGTCGGGTCCTCCAGCCGTTATAGCTGATATTCTCAACCTTGAGCTGCTACTTATTGCAGCAACCCAAATGCATCACGATGCGGGTGGGCACCGGTCCCATACTGGCCTAAATTCCATGACAAAATATCTCCCCCCCCATGGATACTGAGACCAGTGCAAGTCCCGTAGCTATGCTCCAAGGTATACTACCTTAACCACTCGGCTACGGCGCGGGGACAAACATGACTCACATTACCTTGATATTTGTCTTTTTTATGTAGCATACACTGTTAGCTAGGTTGAATTTAATCTGTTAGTTTTTAAGATGACTTCTAGAAAAATTACTGTTTTTTATAACTTGATCGTTCGTAAGTATCGTCACCAGAATAACGTAAATAATGTTCATGTTGTAATTCACTGGATTAAACAAAATCAAAAGAGGTATCTACTACATAATTACCAAATGACTATGAAACGAATTAATTTACTTTCAATTCGTTCGTTACGTAAATTCTGGAATTACAGCACAGATGACTTGTTAATGTTTTTTAATTATTTTAATTGGCTTATAACTGTGTATTATTATGTTCTAGTGTTTATTGGATCATTATAGAAGATAGTTGTACGAACAAAACATTATGGTAAACACTAGAAGGACTATCAAGAAATAGTTACTATCTGTTTTCTTCGCCAATTTAGAGAGCACCCTAACTGAAGTGCAAGAAGAAGACTTGGTGTAATGCTTCATCCTCATCTGCTGAAAGATGGTCAATTTGCAGTACATGATCTCCAAACATTAAAATGCTTATAGCATAATCCCTAAAATAATGACTGATAAATGTAGTTTATTACTATTTTACTCCAGTTAAGAATAATGTTTGCATTATGGAAGAACAATATTTAGAAGATAGTAAATATTCCGTTCTTAATATTACAGATTTTAACTTTAACATTAATCGAGATTATTGGTCAAATAAAATGCGTTATAAATTTTATTGCACAACACTCTGTATTCAGCGTTTCAGTAAAAAACAAGTAAAGTGATCCCACTACAGTAGGAGGCCCTTGGGGTAGTAGGAGGTTAAGTCCCCCACTTTTCTAGGCAATCTAGATTTAAAAGCAGTACTTAGTTTCATAAGGTCCTATTCTTGACACTGTTGCTATCACAACACGAAACACAACTAGGTGATGGGAAGATGTCAAGTTGGTGTAGATGTTCTGCAAGGAGGTCATGGACAGTTAACTAAACCCCGAATCTTGAGCAACCATGTACATTTTTACTTTTATAATTTTCCTACGTTCAGTTCCTCTAAATTTACTTTTAGTTAGTCATATCTCAATGGTGCAACCACCAAAATTGTATTTTGCATTAAACTTTAAACTGCCAACCTCGTTCCTATACAAATTTTATCCCTGTTTTATCTTTTGGCATTGCTAGATTTTAAACCGGAAACCGAAAAGAGTGCTCTTATGCCTATCAATTTGTATAGCCATCATCAACAAATATCAGTTTCTAAATCATCTTTTATCTTCCCTAAAACTTCCATCTTTACAGTACTTCAGGTGTATATAATATACATGTAATTTCCATAATTAGGTCGGTCGATATTTTGCTATTTTTTTGCAGCCCTAAATTTTGCCTAATTCTAAGGGTTTTATCTAGTCCCTTTCTTTATAATAGAGTCCTAGGTTCGACTGGGTGCGCTCGTCTTCACATCAGTCGGAAAGACATATACTACACTTATTTATCTGGTAAATGCTACTTGACCAAAGCCGAATTAGTCCTTACAAACACCAATTAATACTCGCATCCTGAATTTCTGTCATCGTTTCCTTAGGGTCCTGAGTTTGAGAGCATTCTTTCCTTTCTCCTCTTCTGAAATAACTGCCTCTATTTCTCTTAACTCTCCCTTTCCTAGTCTTAATTGTTCTTTAATTGAGATATGATTTTTATGTTACTTGTGTCTGGACAGGGATTCAGGTTTTCATTATTCATTGGTCCTATTATCCCGGACTATCTGATCTTACTGCTAATATATCAATCCACTTAGTTTAACCTCTAAATCCTTACTGATTCAATTTTAGAAGTCACCGTGATGTTACGTAACCTGAGTCCTTGTCCTCATTCTCCCTCCTGCTGCCCTAACTTCTGATACGGCGTACTTTACACTCTTACCTCACCTAACTGTTTGTTTGATTGGCAAATTCTCATAGCTGATTTGTTGAACTTTTTATACTTTTATTTTACGTTTTGTCTACTTTATTCCCTGATTGTTTCTTGATATACATGTATTTAAACTCCTTCTTTCTACTTCTTACTCCCGGGGTTTCCTTGATTTCCCATTACATACATATCATCATTTATTGGGGTTCGGTTTTTCCCTTCTTACTTTGAAATATTTACCCACGTCCTACTCCAGGGTTCTCTCCTTACTTCTTCTTTCACTCGGAACTACTCCTATCTGTTCTGCTTGTATCCTAGGATTCTATTTACTTTAGACTGCTATATGCGCTTAGACTTATCTACACCACCATAGGTGTTTAACCTCTCGTTTTATATATCGTCTTCTTCTCTTTCCATCCTAGGTCAATCTGTCCCTATTGGCTCTACCTGTCGATGGCACAATCGTATGTATGTGCATTTCCCAATTTTCCTTCTGTTCCCTCTAGTGCACTAGTGTTTCCGGTGTTATTTTGCTCGTATTAGTTATCTACCCGTTAGGACCATATTTTATATGTGCGTACGTCTTTACTTCGCGGTATTTCTTTCCGCTTTCTCACCGCCGGCGGCTTTCCTGGCATCATTATTGACTCTGGATGGTCCCTGACCAACGCTTCTTGGGAGGGCCCCAGACCATGACTGGGCTACGAGCCTCGAAGGCATGGGGATATGCAACGTTTCCCTTAATGCCAACGGTGGCCCTAGTCATGCCTGCCCCTTGTTTGTGCTTTCCTTTACACTACCTGTGTCGAGTGAGCCAGCGAGGTCGTCGCGCTGCGAACTTGAAGACAAGGAATGGACGTCGTCTCCCATTGGTGGCACGGATCTCTCCGCACTGCGGCCCTCAAGAAGGAGGACGAGTCGATCCATACTTATCGACAGTGGCACGAGTTCCCCCTAACACCCCTCTCTAATTCGGTTGCCTCAGAATTTTCGTTTTCAATTATCAATCATAGGGAGAGCCTTCTTGGACTCATGGACGCCGCCTCATCGGAAAGGTGGATTTTATCCTAATCTCTTTGATGGGGTTCCCCTGTTGTCCTCATCACTCCCCTAAACCCGGGTATCACTAATGTTTATTTCCTCGAGGAATCCGTGTTCTCGTTTAATATTCATTCTCCGATGCCTAACTCTCTATCTGCTGTTGTTCCATGGTCCTAAACGTCAGTGCCAAGTCGGCAAGGTGCTATTGCCAGTGCCCCAGGATCACCGAGGAGGTCTGTGACTCCAGATCCTTTTATTACGGGGGTGTCCCACCTTCCAACTGCGCACTCCCTAACTCCTCACTATTTCTCTGTCTCTCTCGTCTGTGCACTGTTTTTCCCTAAGAATCGCTGTTCGCATCTCTATCCCAGTGGCTCTAGCATGCCAGGCCTCCATCAAGATAGAATGCCAGGGTCGCTGTTCGCATCTCTATCCCAGTGGCTCTAGCATATGCCAGGCCTCCATCAAGATAGAATGCCTTCCTTTACTTCTTATCCTAATTCTGTTACTCTTCTAACTTCTTGTGGGTTTCTGTGTGATTTCCCTAACATCGCTTAGCCAAGATTGACCCAGGTTACAGTCTGTTCGCTCGTTTCTATCTCGATATGGTTCCGAGTGATTTGTAGGCCCAAGTCTGGCGAGCCTTAAGGCGATCTAGTGGTCATTTACTATTTAAATAAGTTTCTAAATCCCATGTGTGTGTGTGTCTATTCTCAACTGGTCACTAGTCCCACTGATATGCTATCAAGGTGTACAGAGGGAGAGATCCCGGCCGCAGATTCTTTCTTCTCTGTTTCCTCCTGTAGGCACCTCAGTCAAGTGTCATGATCAGCCGAGTATAATAATTGTTGTGTAATTGCCATTAGAAATATATTCAGTGTAGCCCTTGAAATCCCAAATTTATATGATAATACTTTCCACTAGATCGATTAAGACACCCAACTATCGGTGAAGTATCCTAACCTCCATCTTCTAAATTGCTATGGGAATAAATTAATTTGTTTTCGATCATTTCTGCATGTTTGGCACTCGGTAATTCGGGGAAAATCTTTCAACTCTTGTCCTATTCTTCATTGCGTTTCAAAAGTTTATAAATTTCTCCTAAGTTCCCAGGCCCCTCTTCCGTTCTCTTTGTACTACATTTTTTAAACCAAGTTGGATAATGCACATCCTCCCTTCTTAATCTGAACTGTTGTCACTCCTTATTTCTTGCGATGTTAAAATAATTTCTACCCTCCGTGTTGGCATAACTGCTGGTTAATTGAACCTATCAGTCGTCTTCCGCTATAGGCTTAACATACTACGTGCCTCTATCTGGACTGCTTTCACGTTATCTTCTCGCGAACTAGCCTAGTACTTATCCCGGAACCCATTCATACTTAAATGAGTCCTAATTGCTGAAAATGAGATTGTGGTTTTTCCATTATCTTTCATTTTATTCATAAACGTAAGTCTTATTTCTGGTAGTTCGCTCTTATTTAATCATCATTATTATTGTGGTTTATTAATTAACGCGAATTATTATTATTATTATTATTATATTATTATTATTATTGTTAGTTATAAGTTTACAGTGTTTTATTATTATCATTATACATTATTAATACTGGTAATTTGATTTTTTTTATTATTATGATCGTTAAGGTTTATTGTTATTACTGATGTCTGTTATTTATTATTATTATTATTATTATTATTGTTTATTGATTTTCCGTGAATTATCATTATTATGCAGTATGATTGTTAACTTTTATTGTTATTACTGATGTTTGGTATCATTGTTTATTTTCATTAATATAGTTATTAAGGTTATTATTATTATTATTATGATTATTATGATTATGATTATTATTAAAATACTATACCAGGATTACTGCTAGTCCTATCTGGTATCTCAGTGTTACGATTTTTAGCCCTTGTCCCTTCAATATTTATCCGCAATCCTTCAATCTGATTGTTCCTCATATAATTAATCATCATCATGAACAAATTGGTCCTTCAATCTGAGTGTTCCTCATATAATTAATTATTACTTTAAGTATCGATATAACATCTTATGCTAATCATTTGTTATTGCAATTAGTTTATATTTATTACTAGTATTATTATTATTATTTATTGTTTATTAATTTTCTGTGAATTATTATATTATTATTATTATTATTATTATTATTATTATTGTTTATTGATTTTCTGTGAATTATTATTATTATTATTATTATATTATTATTAATATTATTTATTATCATTATTTTCATTATAGGTCGATTAGTTCTCATGTTTTACTTTTATAGCTCAGATTGCCCGTTGGTTATTCACTGAAGTCTCGGTCATCCTCTTTTACCTCATGACCTGTCTTCGTAATCTGATGCTCCTCTATACCTGCCAAACTGCTTTATTATTAATTACTTAGTTATTAATATTATTTAATTTACGTTTGTTAAGATTAATCGTAGTTGGTCCATATTTACTTGTGGTTCTCATAATCTTTGGGTTTAATTTAATTGTAGTAATTAAGATTACCTACTCCCTTCCTCAGTTAGTGTCATTTACCATTTCCCGTTAGCTCAGCTACTTGCCCATGTTTTACTTTTAAATTAGTTAGTTTAAATTCACAGATTATTAGCTTATTTTTAGTAAGGTTTCTATTTATTATTTATTGTTATCATTATTTATTGGTTATTTATTATTATTAAAGCATCCATTGATTGAGTTCTAACTTCCCACATGTTCTCATTCCTCAAATATTTTCCTTCATCTGGAATATATGTAATGAAAGTTATTTATTTATGATGATAGAGCGTTTACGGATTAAGTTAAACCACTAAGTCTACTTCACTCCTCAAATATTCGAAAACTGCACTTGAATGACAAGAAATTATTTCCAGAGTTCTAGGGTCCTACAGTGCGCCGGCATTATCACCACGTTTACATTATCACTTCGCTTGCTACAATAAAATGCCAAAAAGATCTACGACTAGATTGGCTCACCTCACTATGAAATTAAATGATCCAATAATATTATAAAATTTATCGGAACAGTTCACAATTTTACAAAAATGCTGCCACCATTAAATCTAAATTATATTGTTTTAAGTGTAGTCGCATTAAACGATAATGCCTAAAACAACTAGACACTCTTGATTTAATCCAAATCTTCACTGCATAAAATCTCTCTGGGGAAACTGCAAGTCACCATTCACCATATGGGTATTCAAATAATTACTCAAAGGTCCTAAGTAATGTATAAAGTCGGTTAAAATTTCAAAAAAAATTGTTATAATGTAGATAAACATAAGACTTATAATTCACAACAGAAACTCAAAGATCCCTGGTTATGTCATATCACTTGGAGTTAGAATCAATAGACACAACAAGTATTTATTTATTTATTTATGCGGCTATTACCTTTTATTATTTCCTTCTGAAGTGAGATTTAAAATAGACGTAATTATCACCACACTTATATAAAAGACTATTTATGTTTCGTAATGTTTTAATAAAAAAAATGTTTGACTCTCGCGCTCCTACATTTCCTTTGGCATTTATAGGCACGTTACTGTTTGTGATATACTTTAGGTTCATTAATTTCATTGCGATCGTTAAGGTATAGAATATTTATGATTCCTAGTATTTTTTTTTAAAACATCTTCGGCCCTATCAGTGTATGTTTATTTTGCCAAACATAATGTTCTATTATTATTTAATTAAATGCTTGCCTATCGTGTATGTTTATTGTGCCAAACTAATGTTCTATTATTATTTAATTAAATGCTTGTCTAATGCGGGAATGTCGTTTATTCGGACAGAATTAGAAAATGGTCACATCAAGGTTCCCTCACATACCACTATCTCTCGGGTTATGAATCAACATAATTTAATCATTATAACCT
>JASPKZ010005810.1:0-27730 GCA_030220185.1 Diploptera punctata
CGATCATACCTCGAACACATTTATACATTCGCGCGTAAAAATAAAATATATCTCGACTACAGAGTTTGTCAATGTCATCATCGCTGTCCCCGCAGCGTGGAGGACCATTTCATCAACATTATATCATCATTATTAAAAAAATACATCCATTGTCAGCAGCGCTTACCTGTCAAGCGTTGATGACCTTCTTCACGAAGTAGTATCATCATAATCCATCCATATTTCTCATTAGGATAAGTAATATCGGGTCTCCATGCCCCGCAATATTACTCCAATAACACGTTGTACACGTATAATATAGGGTGACTTCTCGAGTCGCCATATCATCATAATCAAACTTGTATATATTAATAAACGATTTTACGCGCTCTATCGCTTTATTCTGTCTTTCGACTCTCAATTAAAACTGCATAATGCTTAAATCCCTTGTTGCATATACTTAATGCCATTAGTTATAATCGTCGTCGTCCTTAACGAGGATCCTTTTTAATAAATAAATAAATGAATATATTCAATGATCTTTGATTGATATTTAGTGAGGCCTCAACTCATTATCGTTTTTAATTGATCAAGATTTCAGGTTTATTTATGATATAGATAATCGTAATATTGAAAATATTTAGCGTTCTCCACTCGATCGCGTCGGCAATGCTACCTTTATACATATAAAATTTGATTTAAAATTGGAGATATTTAAATATTCTCGCTAGGTTATTGTATTCCTATAGTGGCGTTTAATTTGATTTGATTTAACATTATTGTTCACAGATCCACTTGGTCGAACTCTTAATGGAATATATTTTCATTCCCAGTACATTTATCGTGAGACAGTATTATATGTTATATGCCCACTGTGGTGCATATATATTTTTAATAGTTGCATAGGCTATATGTCTTAAAGTGACTAATTATTTTCTTTATCAAATTACTATCTAACAAATTTTAACATAAGAAGTTAGATCATAGGAACTGTCATGAACGTGTGCCGCCTACTCGTTTTTTTTTAGGGCATTATAATGATGTTTAATATTTTAATTAATATATCGGTTTTCTTAATCCATTATTTTACAACGTTCATGCAAGAAACTAACATTATATATCCACATTCTCTATATTCTACGTTTCCCTCATTTACTACTCACTTCTATTTGTTATTGTTGCATAATAATGTCTCCGATTCCTTTTAATATGTCCTGGGTTCGATCCCGATGACTGTCTACCTGTACTTCCTCAGTTATTGAGTCTGTCTTTCATTGATTTCATCTTCGAGCTCGTGCAAAATTACTAGGCTCTTATCAAAATTATCTACCCTATTAAACTTCCCTTTTGACTCTAATCTGTAAGTTCTGGGAAATATACCATACTTTCCTCTAATTCTAGGGTCCATTTCTGTTCAAAGCGGCATTATTATTTATTACTTCGTCCTGAGATTCGCGCGTTACGACCGACTCAATATCTAGATCGTTCGTGATCAACATGCTTGCAAACATGTTATTTGCAATCGCCTTGATCGACGGTTTGTCTCTGCACTGTATTTTTATGGACCAAGGATGGTCTGTTTCCATGTCTACCAGGTACTTTAAATAATATTCATTCTTTACTTTCGAGTTTATTTTCACCCTTGTATCTAGTCAAATGTCCGTCTACCTGTACATCATTCAATCTGTTTTTGGGTGGCTACCTGCAAACTTTTAGTGCACTTGTCACTTGTACAAGCTTTCCTTGTTATTTCAGACATTCCTTGCTTCATAATTACATCAGATTTTTCACATAGTATGTTATCATTCATACCTCACTCAAAGACCCCTGATGCATTGTTTTTTCAATTCTATACCCTCATGCATTTCTCCTCTTATATTATCCCTAGATTGGGTAATTTCTTCCACTTTTTGTTTTAATTTGTATCTATTCCCTTACTAGAATGGGCAATTTCTTCTAGTTCCCCGTGTTTCACCTTTACTTTTTCCTGTAAAGCTGTGATGCTATTGTCGGTTTTGTTCATGATCCTATTTCCTACTTGTTTGACTTCGGCCCTAATTTTCAATTTTTTAATCGTTTCAATTATCGCTTTTAGTTTTTTCATATATTTTGCTTACTTTCCTGTTTGATCTCTCTTTCTGATTTCTAATAATAGCTCCTAAGATTGGATCGTTATTCGTACTTAGCTTATCTTGTTTATTTTCTGTTTCTATCAGTGAATTATCTAGTTCACTTTCACACTCCCCTACATTTCCTGTTGACATGTTCCCATTCCAAAATATTCTGCCCACATGCATCACTATATATTTCATTCGTTTTTTCCATTTTGGCTACTTTTTAGCTGAATAGATGGTTTTATAAACCGCTACGAAGCAACATTTACTTGAAACATAAAATTTTGACTTCTACCTGTGTTTGTGCACGTCGATGTCCTCTGGTTGTCGCCTTTTTCCCCCAGGTCTTCTTCCTCACGTTCGTAGGATATTCACTACTGGCACACGCCTATTCACTCTTCGTTAGACGGTTGCTCAGCAATTCCTCGAAGCGTCGCACTTGGGCCGCCATGTGGACAAAAAAATTATAATCGGGGATCCATGAGAAAGGATGTTCACTTGGGGAAAAACAGTAGGCCCAGTGTAATGTCTTGAAATTGACGATGCACTTTTATTGTCACTTGAATTACATTCGTCGTATTAGACGACGAGTTTTACGAGAAGGCTGTTGGTGAGTCAGAATTAGTAATGGTTGTAACACTCAACCAAGCGATGTAACTTAACTGTACTCTAACTAACTGACTGCTGTACTGACAGCACTGACTGCTGAACTGACAGCACTGACTGCTGAACTGCTGAACTGAACTGACCGAACTGCTGACTGACACTAATTTTCGTTAAGTAAAAATATTTATTAATTCCGAGTGGGCCGGCATTAGTCCCCTCCACCAAAAGTCTTAACGTCTCACAAACAGTTTATATGTTATACTAATTTTGATTGGTAAATTTTACCTTAAGGGCGTTATCGTGGGTGTTAAACTTAGAAGTTTGTGGCCTCGTTCCCTCCCTTTGAATTAGTTGCCTCATATAAATTTTCAGGGCTGACCAAATGGAGTGGTCCTAAAGGACGCGGCTATCTACTGTCGGCATCTACCTTACGCCGCAAAGAAGTCACCCGCTGTTAACGACATGTACTAGTTGAAATTAGTTTGGGGATAACTCCTTTCCACAAGTTACCTAGGGAAATCCAATTGCTAGTTTGTGACTTCCCAGCCGTTTGTAAGAAGTTTTTTGGGCTTTAGCATTGTTATAGCAAGTTGATAATAGAGCAGTCTTGTAAATCCTCTTGACAAAAGAAACTGCAGACTTTTCCCCATTGTATAAGGGCTTAAGGATCCATTGTATGATGTTTACTAATTTCGTTCCCTACAATAGCAAGGGTCCCGGTATATGACTGGCGCTTATTGCTTGGTACTACTGGTTTATTTATTGCTTGTTAAATTATTTTGTGGTAGGTTATATGATTTTAATTTAGTTACAAATGAATTCCAATTTTCATTACAATTCGTTTTGAATATACATATACCCCTAATTCTGATGATAATTACGGGTTCATAAATTATTCACTTTGATGAAGGTACTTATTTTACTGAAATAAGAGGCTGAGCGAATGACTTGTCACAGGGCTTCTTTGACATTTTAAATTTCTTGCGTCTTTTGGGTTATTTTCACAACAATGCAATGGTGTAGATAATTCCTTGAAGGTGCACGAATAATTAAATTGTTTTAAAAGCGGATGTTAATTGTTGGAGACACATCTGTGTCACTTTCAACAACAATGGTGAACCGAAAGTGCATTTTTCGGCTCAGTATGGTATCTTCGTTCTCCTCCCTACACTGGAACATTTGTGAAATATGCCAATATCCTGTTCTCCTGGTAGCTACCCCTTCCCTCTTCATCCTTCCTGCCGCGCATGTCTACAGCGCATCTCCCCTCTACCTCAGAACCTTTATATACATGGTGCACTTGCAGAACAGTATTCATTCGATCATCCTAGAAATCGGCGTTTTGTTGTTTGAACGGATTCAAGAGTGGAATCCGATTCCAGGTCATGATGCGACTGGAAGGTTAAAATGGAACTCTACATAGACAAGTTGATGGGAGGCCAAGAAGAGGCCTGTTTGAGTTAGTCCGGCAGTCTAGGGAAGAGGTGATCCCCGAAACTCGGACGCATGTATGAATGTTGCGTGATGTATGGTATGTTATTTATTTATTTATTTATCTGTATGGCTACTTTGATCGTTTAATCAAATACTATCATTTTTGTTGTTGATTTATTTTTACTCAGCCAACTTGTTTATATTAAAAGTTATCTTTTAAACAACGCCTCTCTTTCATTGTTCAAGTATAAGTAGTTGTTTACTATCCTGTAATGAAAATCACTCAAGTAAGAAACTATTCCGAGCTCCTCAACTATCATGCTGATTAGCGTTCTTGAAACACAGTTATTATCTTGTTCACTCACTGTATGTATCTAACACTGTGTCATGGCGGATTGTGAATAAGAGTGAAACTGGTTGCTCGTGTTTTTGCACAATTTTCAGCAGGTGTTAGTTGTGTTTTTATAAACGTATATCGATATTGCGAAATTTATTTTGTTTGTAGCTTAATTTTACGCATAATGGCTCCACGTAAAACAAGAAATTGTGAAGAAAGCAAAGAAGAAAATAACTAAGCGTGTGGTCCAAGAATGTTTTGCGGGATCCAGCCATGTTGCAGCTGTTGGAAGGACTCCGTGCGTGAGGCTATTGTATCGGAGCTAAAGGTAACTAACTATAGACCGTAATACGGAAGTTATTAGGCAGTTGGAACTCTCGCTTCAGGAGAGGGACAACAAAATATTAAAACTGGAACAACAGTTAAGTGAGAAAACCGACTCGCTAGAGCAATACCAACGTCGACAGTGTCTACGTATTTTCGGTATACCTGAAGAGGATGGTGAAGATACGGACAATATAGCAATCGACGTGGCCTCCAAAATTGGAGTTAAAATAGAAACCTGTGATATCGACAGGAGTCACAGGGTTGGGAAAAAGTCGGATCGACCACGGCCTGTTATTGTTAAGTTAATCAGTTATAGAAAGAGAAGGGAGGTCTTCCAAAATAAAAAACAATTTAAAGGCAGTGGGATCACAGTAAGAGAAGATCTCACCCAAATTAGATATAAATTGTTAAAGGACTGCATCACAAAATTTGGCGTTACAAATGTGTGGACAATTGATGGCGCAATACATGTGAAAAATGGAGATACCAAACGCATCATCACCCGGGCCTCTGATATGTAAATCTATCTAGTGCAAACACGCCCAGTGATACCATATCCCCAATTTAGCACTTTTATATAAATTATTAAAATTATATTTAGAAATTTCACATTAATTATTAGTATTATATTTAGAAATTTTACTTTATTTATTAATTTAATATTGAATAAGATATTAGTGACTTGTTCTTTTCTTATAATTCTAGTTAAATATTTTTAAAATTTTCCATCCAAATAATGCTATTCATTTGGCGGTCTCTGACAGGTTAGAGGACACTACCCTTCTCAAACCCCTTCCAAACAACAATAATGCAAGACAGGTTCTAGAAACAGCATTCTCCCCCCTTCCCGTCTTCCCTACATGTGGGTTCACTTGAACGCACAAAGCTTAACTGCACATACAGACGAAATTAGTATGATTTTTTCTTCTTCCAATATTCATGCTATTCTCGTATCAGAAACATGGCTCACTCCCTCCATTAATTCTAGTTTAATTGACATGGATGGTTATACTTTTCTTAGACATGATCGTGTACATAGTCGAGGGGGCGGTGTTGGTGTCTTCGTTAGGACAGACCTTTGCCCTAAGTCTGTATACTTTTCTAATAACGAGACATCTCCTGAAATTATGTTTATAGAAATATACGCAAGCTTCAAAAAATACCTTCTTTGTGTAGTGTACCAACCCCCTAAAATGAAAAAAAATAGCAGAAATAGAATCCGCTCTACAAACGCACGTATACAATATGAACACGTTATCGTCATGGGTGACTTTAATATAAATATACTAGACACTGACAACAGACATACACAACAGCTTATGTCCGCGTTCCAAGTTTGTGATATGACTATCCTTCCCTTACAGCCTACACATCACACCAATCATTCTGAGACTTTACTTGACTTAATGGCTACTAATAATCCAGACAGAGTACTAACCCACAGGCAACTGTCAGCTCCCGGAATATCAGCACATGATATTATATTCTTAGCATATTCACTGCAGTGCCCTAAACTAGCTCGTAAGACTATCACATATAGAGACCTAAAACATATAAACAATGCAGCTCTACTTGAAGACGCTATAAAATTACCCTGGCATACTATATGGACGTTGCATTCTGTTGACGAAAAAGTTGAGGCATTAAATAACCTTATATTACACACTTATATGACAGACACGCTCCACTGAAAACTAAACTAGTGAAACGACACCCTGCTCCCTGGATGTCTGCTAACATTCGTGACTTGATGACTGAAAGAGACGCAGCATATCGGAAATATAGAGTCGACAAAACTGATATAAATCTTAATCACTATAAACGGTTACGAAACAAGACTACACAAACTATCAGAAACGCCAAACTTAGACATCTATACAGCCTTACTGAACCTAATAACAATAACCCAGATATTTGGAAAAATCTGAATAAAATGGGGTAGGAAGGAAAGACACACAGGTAGAAAAACTACCTGTTTCTCTGAACACACTTAATAACCATTTTACAAGCACATATTTACTCCTAAAGACCAAACACATACAACAAGTGAACTACTATTGACAAATCCACCAGACAGAGAACATTTCCATTTTTCATATCTTACAGAACATGACATAAAGAAAGCTCTCAAACGAATAAAAACAAAAGCAGAAGGTACTGACCGTATAAATATCACTCTACTTAACAAAATAATCGACGTTATACATACCTACCATAACTCATGTTTTCAACTCCTCACTACAAACCTCTATATATCCCACATTATGGAAGCAAGCAATTGTACGCCCACGCCCGAAAGTAAAAACTCCCTTAACTCCTAACGATTTTCGACCCATTAGTATTTTACCTACCCTTTTCAAAAGCTTTGGAACGATTAGTCCACAACAACTGACTGACTACCTAACTGAACACCGACCTTTAGATCAATACCAATCAGGCTTTAGGACAGGACACAATACAAATACTGCTCTACTAAATAATATGTGAAGACATACGCTAAGCATCTGATAATCGAAAACTTACTATTCTTACACTACTTGACTTTAGTAAAGCATTTGACACGGTAAGACTTGGACTTATTGTTGCTTAAACTAAAAAACCTCTCACTTTCTGACAGTGTCACGCAATGGTTCAACTCCTACCTTCGTGAGCGCCAGCATATGTTGTAGGAAATCTACATTACGCTCTTCTTGGACCTACCGTAAAGCTGGAGTTCCACAGGGCTCGGTGCTCGGCCATTGCTTTTTTCAATCTTATATAAAATACATATCTGACTCCCTAAACATTGCAAACATCATTTATTTGCGGACGACATGCAGATCTACTTTCACTCAGACAAATATTCTTTAAATGACGCGGTAACCAAAATTAATGAGGACCTTGACTCGCTACGGCGTGGACAGAGAAATATGGACTTGAATTAAATCCTAGAAAGACACAAGCAATCATTATGGGCCATCAGAGACTATTATCCTCAATTAACACAAATGCAGTATTACATGTGTCACTTAATGGGGTTCAGATCCCTTATAGTGAGACATAAAAAATCTAGGAGTGTTTATGGATAAACATTTAATTTGGAATAAACAAATAAATAACATTTGCAAAACTATCTTCGCAATAATACACTCATTAAATCGTATAAGAATTGTTTACCGTTTTCTCTAAGAAAAATGCTAGTAGAAACACTCGCAATGCCCCATTTTGATTATTGTGATACTCTTTTTACTGACCTAAATACTGTTCTTACCCAAAGACTTCAACGTGTTCACAATTCTTGTATACGTTTTATTTGTGGTATACGTAGATTTGATCACGTTACACCATCCTGGAACAATTGTCATGGCTTCGTCTTCAAGATCGTAGAACCATCCATTCCCTATGCCTACTCTATAACATATTACACACATCTTTACCTTATATTTATCACACCGCTTCACTAAACTCTCTGATACACATAACTTAGATACCCGATCCCTTGAGCACAGTGTCCTTTATATCCCTCCTCATCATACTACCTATTATTCGAAATCTTTTACAGTTTCTCTTGCTAGAACATGGAATTCACTTCCACCCTATGTCAGAGACTGCCAAACTTTACCATCTTTCAGAAATAAATTGAAAATAAAATCACTAACAGAAACAACTCACTAATACTGCTTTTTAAGAATTAATAATGCGTTTTTGCATTATTTAATAAAAATAGACTTAGGATTTGTTAATATATTTACCTAATGCCTTGTTAAAAAAGCGTAGATAATTCATTGTAGTGTATTTTTTTCTCTTCTTTTTATGCATAGTAGATTCGAGCTGTTATTCCTTTTTTATTCATTGTATCATTAATTTAATTTTAATTGTATTTAGTTTCATTCTATTATTAGACATTAATTTCATTATTATCAATATGACAGATAATGAATTGTTCAATAACTATTATTGTAACTTTTTTTTGTATTCATATGTAACATGTGTGTCCTGTCTAATATGACTACTATTGTAATTTTTTTGTATTCATTTGTAACATGTTTGTCCTGTTTTAAATGACTATTATTGTATTTTTTTTGTATTCATATGTAACATGTGCTTGTTCTGGTGAGTGGAAGAGAAGGCCACATGGCCTTAACTCCACCAGGCTAAATAAATAAATCTATTCTAAATCTAACAATCAGTATTCTTATATATATATATATATATATATATATCACATAAAGAAAAATGAATCAACGGCTACCTTCTATGGGCCCAAGGTAAGCCATTTCTTGATAGATATCATCTTTGGAAATCAGATCCACATTAATAGAAACAGCAATTACAAAACTCGATCCCGGATTAAAGGTAGCAGTCTGCGTGGTTTTCAAAAGAGCCACAAATGGTAGGCAGTCCAGTGTTGTGTGTTTTTTTAAACGCCACAAAGAAGCGTGGTTTCTAAAAAAGCTACAATGGATTGCCAACAAGGATAAATTAATTTCTTAATAATTTCTTAGTTGATTTTCTGTGTGGAAAGGAGTTACAATGGTTAGAGGCTATAAGAAGAAACCTGGGAGTCGTGCATACAAGAGTTACCGTAACGAAGATCTTAAAAATCCCCTTGAAGAAGTGAGAAGTGGGAAGTTATTTCAGAAGCAGGCTGCAGAGAAATATAATGAAAAAAGAATCACTCTTTTGTACAACCTCCGTGGTGATCATCAGGGAAAGCCAGGGTACCCCACAATTTTGAATCAAGAAGAGGTGAAGTTGATTTCTGGAACCTTAGGAACTGTTGCAACTGTTCCTATGTCTAAGAGTGACATTCGTTCTGTTGTAAATAAATGTTTTCTAATTAATTCCTGATTGTCTAATTACAATAATTATATGATAGTCTAAAATATGCTTACTTAATCTGGAAATGCATTTTGTGTTCTGTTGCGTGTTAGAATTGATAACGAAGTTTAAGTTTATTTTGTCAAATTACAGTTATAAAGCCAAGAGATGGATAGACAGTGAATGCACATCAAATACGTCTTTCTCCGGGGACTGATTTTGGATATAAACAGGATGAAAATCCTACAAATTAAGTTGAAGAAGAAGAAGACAGTTATAAAAATATTTGCAGTAAGGTTGTTTACAATAAAAATATTTTTAAAAAGATAAACTAGTGTCAAAGTAGTACCTACAGTTGGTCTTCTTTGAATTATAGTGAAAACAAATGTGATGTCAAAGTATCCCCAGCACATGGGCAAAACAGACCTAAGCAAAACTCATTGTTGTCCTAGTAAGTTTTTGTTTGAGGAGAACAGTACCAAATGGGATTTGTAGTCTAAGGTTCAATTGGTACAATAAATCATACATTCAATCATACGAGTTAGACCTTAAAAACCTTCGAACATATGTCATAAATGAAGTGAGAGGCTGTTCTGACAGTAACCTAAAATCATCATATTTACAATGTAAAATATGTATTAGTCACTGATAAATCAGTACGGCCAACTTATAAAAACACGCTAACAAACATAGGCTATGAACGCTAATCTGGTCACTAACTTGCCCATTTTCTCACTCTAACCCCAAACATATCTGGTGTACATTAATATTTTTAAGATACATTACGAAACTCCATTGAGGTCACTGCGTTAAAGTTTTAAGAATTATAAAACAGTACCTAATACCTCAGTCGTCCTCAATAATTTGAAGTGTTGTTTTATAGGAGGTCATTCGTTAACTTAAATATCATCTTCTGCTTTCATTTTGGTACTGACCGTTGTTGGTAATTATTTTGTACAGTAGGTTGATATTGCTGGATGCGTTTTCATTCAACAGGTGTTTATTTGTGGTTTTCTTGATCATCAAGGAAAACGTACCCTGCAATATAAATCATCTGTAAAAAATAATTACCAACAACATTCAGTAACAAAATGAAAGCAGAAGATGATACTTAAGTTATCGAAAGGCCTCCTATAAAACAAAACTGCAAAGTATTGAGAACGACTGAGATACCAGGCACTGTTTCATAATTATTAAAACTTTAACTGGTGTACATTAATTTTGCATTTTCTGGCCCTAAATAGCCCAATAATGTAGGTAGACGTCTGGGATAGAATCGCCTTATATGTGAATAAACATGTTGGCAATTGGATCTAGCGGGAATGTGTGTTATTACGTTGGTCAATCTACAAGTTTCTTAGCTATCTCTGTAATTATTACCTTCTATTATTGATATTACTGTTCATGAGCTCTTTTCTCAATGTGCATAGATATTATCTGTAAATTTTGTCTATTGTTATTAGTGAGGTGTTTTTAGTTGTGGCTGATAATTTAAAATAGCCAACATGAATCTAGAAGTCATTTGTTCTTCGATCGAATATTCGCAGGCGCTGTCCTGGGATAGAATAGATGTAGGACCATAAAAAAGTATATATTTTCCCATTTACTGTGGAAGTTCTCTTTTGTCGATTCACTTGAATTTGAAACCATCACTGTTTGTTTAAAGAACACATCCGCATGCATGTGCACTTGTAACGAATAAACGAAACTAATTAGCAGTGTGATATCTTAACATCTTGTCCGATTTACAGTTGGATACGAAGTGAGCACTATTTAACAGGCCTGTTCTACAATAAACAGCAAAGAAAGCGCACCAAATATTTAGCATACCCGCCAATATATATGACGTTGAAGACCTAATTTCCTTGCGGAAATTACGAAATGTAGGTCCTAGCAGCAGGACATTCATTTTCTTGAGACACAAGTTTATGATAACGGTGTCTGTAGGCGCTAAAACCTAGCACGCCAACTGCCTGGCGCTTGTTGTCCGTAATATTACGTGATTCGAACTGGATGGGGCGCATTCTCACTCCTATGTTGAGGTCCATCAGGACTTAGACCTTATATTACATAATAGTTGAATTGGAACGAAGGTCCTCTCCGATGGCTACCGCGTTCGCCGGATCTGACTCCTCTCGATTTTTTTAAAATTAATTAATTTATTTTTGGAGGGGGCACTTTAGGACATTTTTAACGAAAGTCCAGCAGACACAGACGAAGAACTCTTTGCTAGGGTCATGTCAGTCTGGTTGTACAACAGACTCCCGGAATATTCGAAATAGTTCGACAAAATTTTCTGCGCCGGTGTCATGTCTACATTGAGGCTATAGCGATCACAACTTTGAACAATTGCTGTGATGTGTAAGATGTTGTTATTGCTTATGTTGTGGTCGTGTCTTGCTATGGAATTTATGCTGTTTTTTAATAAATAATAAGAATTCTATAAAATGTACGTTTTTAAAATACAGCATGAATTATAGTCTACATTTCCGGGTATACGTTCCTCCATTATATATCGAATTTTGGCCCAAAAGTTTGAAGACATACTGTATATTAATATATAAACAATTGAATTGAATACTGACCCAAAAATGTTAAGACACCATGTACATAAATATATGAATAAAAAATTCAATTGAGGACTAGAATTTCCATAGAAGATATTTTTCTGCTTTCAGGAAGCGTTGTATGAGAAATGGATTTGTAAATCCTGGTGGGAGATTCCAGCCTCCAGGACGTTTTTGAAAGTCAAGTAAAGAATACGCAGCAGAGAGAGAGAGAGAGAGAGAGAGAGAGAGAGAGAGAGAGAGAGAGAGAGAGAGAGAGAGAGAGGACAGACAGACAGACAGAGAGAGAGGGGATATGGGGAGCGTGATAAGGCAAGAATTGTGAGGATCTCCTCTCTGACTCGCCTAGGCATATCGTTGCCAGGGAACTACGACGACAGCAAACAAAAGATGTCTTCCGCTTACCCGTCATCATATCCAGAGTAAACCAGCCAGTCTAGTTTGTAGATCCTACCAATATGTATATCTTTGTACATTTCAATATACCCAGGTACGTATATATATATCCATCCATATTATATATATATATATATATATATATATATATATATATATATATATATATATATATATATATATATCCATCCATCCATAGTAATGCTACCCGAGGGCAGTTCTTTCATTGCAATCATAGCATTTTCATGCTATGCTTTGCAGCTTTACTACGGTCGCTTCCCGTTGCTTTCCACAGCGGTGAAGGATGATGATAATGATAAGGATGATGATAATGATAAGGATGATAATGATGGCCGGATGATTTTTTGGACCGTTGGGCCCTAAGCTTCCTGATATTTGTCATACAGGCGAGGAAAAACCCCGAAAAAAACTTTACCCAGGAGCCTGTCCCGGCCGGAAATCGAACTCGGGCCTACTGGGTGACAAGGCAGCACGCTACCTCGAGACCACAGCGATAGACTGTATATATATATATATATATATATATATATAATTTCATACTGTGTCATATTTCAATATTTTATAAATTTACATAAGTCCGTAACGCAGGAATTACTTAAACTAAGGGAATTCCTCAGTAAGTTGAGTTTACAGTAAATCAACATACAGTAAAAGCTCCTTATTCACGTTTTTATTATACGCGTATTATTACCGAGGGTTAAGAAATTGCGACACAGTTCCTGTATTTGGGGCTAAAAATTTCTTTATTCGCGGATCTGGTCGGTATATTAGAAGGATTAAGTATCCTTTATTAACGCATCAGCACCTTTTTTTACTACTGCCAGGCTGTTTTTACAAAGAGTGATCCAAACCAAATGGACAAATAAATAAAGTAAAGCAAACCTTACTGTCACTAAGCCTAAATTTCGTTTTTAAAAGCCGCCGCCGAATTACACGTGCAGCAATATCCGTTGATAAGTGCTGCCCTCGCCAGGAAAGGTATTTTATTGTTTCAACTTGTCACTCATTCCAATAATTTTGATTGAATAACATGAGTCTCTTCTTCATTGTTTCCAAATGAAAAAAAAAGTGTTGCCGCTTAAAGTAAAAATACGTAGAATTGCTTGACAGTTTATGCGCTTCCATATCACGCTTTTTCAGTGTTAAGAATCAACTATATGATTCATCAAGAAATCCGGAGACAAAATAAGGAATTCCAACACTGAATTCACAGCTGACTTGGAATAGCTTTTAAAAGCGGCAAACAGAAAAAATAAATAAATAAAAAATAAAAAACAAACGTTACTAAGTTCTTTAAGTCCTTGCCTAAGCCTGACAATAATAATTAATAGAAATTGTTCAAACTCTCTCACTAAATTGATTTTATTTTGGAACCATGGAACGTATCCCTCATATATTAATACAAATTACCATTCCATATTCATGGTTTCTACATTCGCGGCATATTTACGGAAAATATCCCCCGCGAATAAGCAAATTTACCGTATATTAACTGTAACTTAATTGCATTATCGAACCCATAGGTTCATGGCTCTCTTATATCCCTATCATTCATTTAATGTCTACCAATCATACTCCGTATCATGAACACCTCTCAAAACTTGGATAATGTTTTTCTCCCATTTCAAGTTTTGCCTATAGGCTATACTGGGCGCTTTCCTTCCGGTTTTCCTACAAGGATTTCCATGATCCTCTTTCTTTCTCCATTCGTGCTACATGTCCTGCCCATCGCAGTCTATGAGTCTGTAATTTTCATAATTATATCTAGTTTTCCATAAATATTATGTAGCTCAGTTTTATAAAGTTTTCTCCATTCGCCTGTCTATTCATCTCTCTGTTGTCCATAAATTTTCCTGAGAACTTTTTTCTCAATTACTAGTAATATTTTCTTCTCCTTAAATTAGAGGTAAATGTTTCGAATCCATAAAATGTAACTGGGAGAATAACAGTTTTATATAATTTCAATTTAACTTTTTTTTAGAGAAGTTTGAACGACAAGAGTGCTGTAATGTTTAATAGCATGAGTTTGAAAGACAAGAGTTCCTGTAATGCTTAATAGCATGCATTTGAATAACTGAGCCCATGTTTAATTTCTTTGTGTTTGTAATTATTGTTCGTAGATATTTCAATTCTGTCTCTTCTCAAAATTGCCCTCATTTGTTATTAACTGTCCATTCCCATTATATAATCTATTTCAGCATGTGACATATATTTAAATTTATTGATGTTTACTTCCAGTCCCAATTTCGTACTGTCATCAATACAGTGTTATTAATATTATCTTTTTTTATTTGTGATTTTACGCTGTATTACGAAGTATATATTTCTTTTGTTAATTAAATACAAATTATGCTACCTACATAAATGAACATGTAAACCCGTACGCAGTATAGGGCACCTTCCACAAAGGCGTACTATTCATCGAAACATATTCGACGAATTAAATCAAGCTTAGTACTCAACATCAAAAAATTAAGGAAAGAAAGCTAAGCGCAGAATGGAGTGGCTCATTCTGGTCCTGAATCGAGCTGAGCTCTTCAGTGACATAGTTACCGATGCCCCAATCAAGCGAGACTTATTCACTTTCATTACAAATATTCATTGTTAAATCTAATCCCCTAATAAAACGCAGTGTAGGCTAAGGCAAACCAGATAAGCCCAATACTGAATACCAAAGCGTATTCGCCGACAAGAGACGAACAACAAGTCCCAGAATAAGGTACACTGGACAGCGCAAATAGCTGTCACCAAGCAAATGAGTGAGCGTTACAAGAAAACAAATTAAGGCGGCAACTAGAGTAAATTTTAAATAATGGCTTTCAGGTAAATTCTTACTCCTAGACGAATGCAAAAGAAAAATAAAACTTTAGGTGCAGAAAGATGTGTATACATTGAAAATGTCTTTATAAATAAAATTATATATTATTATTATTATTATTATTATTATTATTATTATTATTATTATTATTATTATTATTATTATTATTATTATTATCGAGTCGGCGCAGAAGGAGGCCTTCATCACGGCGGATCTGGCGGAAGAGGCACCCTATCTCTAAGGGAAATAGAGAAACGCTGCCTTGCGGTGAAGAGGGGATCTTCAAAGGCTATGGGAGGAAAACCCCGACAGAAATTTTCCTGATCCTCCAGGTTGGGGGTTCATGCTGTGGGCCAGCTCCCCACACATTAGAAAAAAAACAAAATGCTAAAAGACCAAATCAATCAAAGCCGGACAGAAAAAAAATTATTATTATTATTATTATTATTATTATTATTATTATTATTATTATATTACTTCTGATAGGAGTACATAGATGTGGCCATTTGTTAAGGAATATTGGATGTGAGTAGGTAAATCAGCTATTGGGTTTCATGGAAATGTATGGTGATTTCATTACCAAAATAGCAGCATATCTGTTCGCAAAGATGTTATATTGGCTTCCCGATGGAGACATAAAACGAGCGATATGGTGCGATAGGGATGACAACGGTAAACAATTTGCCTGGTAAATCAATAACGTTTGTATTCATAAATATACATGAGTAGAAATACACAAACTAAATGAGATATACACTCTAAATTCAAGACGCACATATTATGATATTCAACGATGAAACCGCTGTTATGAGAGCATGTATTATAGTGATGCTCCAACAAGAATACCAATTAACTTCATTAAGTCATTAGCAGTATTAAGAATTCATAGTTGGCTTCACTGAATGGGTTTTCTGACCTGCTCAAAGTATAATAGTTGTTCATGCCATCTCATCATTTGGATTATATTGTAGGGGAGCTTTCGATATCCTCGAGCTTGGCATTTATTGAATGTGATCTCTCTCTAGTTTGATCTGTATTCATAACTATAAGTGTGATTAATTATTTGGACTAAAGAGAGAGGTGATTAGACAGGCGAATGGAGAAGATAACATAACAGTATATGTGCATAAAATATTATTGTTATTTCATAGTTACAACACAAATGATAATCACTGTAATTAAACAAAATTCAAATTTATTAATTAAAAGATGAGAAAAAAATTCAAAACAGGGGTCCAAATTACCCGACGTTCCTCTGTGTATTAAAAATAAGAAGAGAATATAACAAGGAAACACACATAGCTGTTATTGATTTTGTCAAGGCATTTGATAAAGTAGACAGAGGAAAACATTGGACAATTTTAAAAGAAAAAGGAATTCCGAAACACTTAATAGCAGCTATAAAGAGTTTGTACTGGAACACAAATGTTGTTATAAACACTAGAAATGAAGTAAGTAAAAATAAAATTCATACTAATCAAGGAGTTAAACAAGGATGCAGTATCTCTCCAGTTTTGTTTCACCTATACATCAATGATATAATAAAAAAATGGAACGAAGAACCAAATAAAGGAATAAAATTAGATAAGACACACTACTTGAAAACATTATTATATGCTGATGACCAGGTAATAATAGCAAATACGGAAGATGAGCTTCAAAGGAATATTTTTAAACTACATAATATATGTGAACAATATAATCTCAAAATATCCATAGAAAAAACTAAGGTAATGGCATTCCAAGGGAAAAATCAAATCAGATCCAAAGTAGTAATAGGAAACAAAATCATACAACAGGTGAACCATCTCAATTATCTAGGATGTGACATTTCATTTAATTATGATAATGATGTAACTAATAAAATAGCAAAATTCCAGGGAATATGTGGTACGATAAAACGATCACTAAATAATAAAACAACAAGAGAGACCCAATTGAAATTTTATAAAACATTGGCAGTACTTGTACTGCTCTATGGATCAGAAGGCTGGATACATAAAAAACAAGATCTAAGTAGGATAACGGCGGCAGAAATGAAATTTGGAGCTCTGTTAAAGGTTGCGCTAAGGAAGACAGAATCAAGAACACAGAAATAAGACAGGAACTTGAAATATTTGCAATAACTGATACAATAGATACATATAGACAAAAATGGAAGCAACACATAGACAGAATGAATGAAGATAGATTTCCAAAACAAATAACACCCGAGATGTGGGCAGACCTAGAAAGAGATGGGCTGAAGTCGGAACGGGTCAACAGACCTAATCCATGAATGCAGATGATGATGATGATTAAAAATAAGATAACAATATAAATAAATCGATTAATATTTAATTTCAACTTTTATTTTACAAACTTAATTAGTGAGTTTCTTTTTACAGTTTCTTTAAATTCTTTATGTTTAACATACGACACACTATAATATTTTAAAAATAAAGGTAAGAGAAAAATAATAAGTATTGAATAAATTGTCAGTTCAAGAATACAAATAATGAATAGTCTAATTAAAACAATGATTAATGAGAAAGAGGAAACATTTGGAAACAAACTGAATTTCTCATCAGATTCAACTCCTGCTCGCTTTTATAACATCCTTTACGTTGATAAGAAGCGGTAATAAAAATCTTAAAAAAATTAAAAAGTTGACATTTCCATTTCTTTTGTGCAAGACTGAAAAAAAAAGTATAAGAACAATTGCCAAGAGAAAAATTTCTCAACCCACTTGTCAGTCCTCAGTTGCTTCCCCCATCACTGGTCCTGCCTGTTGATGAATGAACTTCATCTCAAAGTCTAATCTCAGCTCGAACTTATAAAATTAATATCCAGTCTGTAGAGACCTTAAGATATGGACGGAACGCCAGAAAAGTAGAATAGAAGAAAAGACAAAATTAAAAATTTCATAATATGAGAGAAAACTAAGTAACATTTGCCTCTTCCTATTATACTTCTGACACTACAGGCAGCTTCCTCCCTCTGGATATAAGAGTTTACCACACACTTGACACTTTGAAGTGAAGTTTATATAATTACTTGGTAAATAATTAATTTTTATCTACATTTTAATTTACAAGTAATTTAATATCAATGTCCACCGCTGTGGTCTCGAGGTAGCGTGCTGCCTTGATACGCAGCGGGTCCGGGTTCGATCCCCGGTCTGGACAAGTTTCCAAGGTGATGGTTTTTTCGGGGTTTTTCCTCACCTGTAAGACAAATGTCAGAAAACTATAAAACCCAAACGGTCCGCAAACATCATCTTGCCACCATTAAGTTTAGGATGAAGGCCTCTCCTGGCGTATCATTACCATCACCACCACCTGTCATATATTAACTGAACAGCGTAACTCCGTCTTCCAGGTGTGTGTTACAATCACGCCACGCCTGGAGAGAATAACCAGAATGTCGAAATGACAACATGGTGGCATTAAATAAAAAAAACTTTTTTTTTCATTTTTCTATCATATTTATTTTATATTTTATTCCTTAAATTGAGAGTAAATCAACATTAATTGTAAATAGTAATATGTAATGTCGGTATAAATGTAACAATTTACTTTTTTGCAATTTATTTTAGTATTTATTGAGATATAAAAATATGTTTTAAGGATGAATTATACTTTCAGATTGTCACATAACAAATGAATTGACGTAATGTCCATGTTCCATATTATGTGACAGTCGAACGTTACAGAAATCGTAATTCATCCGTAAAACTTTTTTTAATTATCTCAAACAGTACTAAAGTGGAAGGCGGGTCCCCGGAGTAAGCGGTTAGATTCAACGAGTGACGTGTGGTTAGTCCATCGCCTCAACAACACATCCAATAGGCAACTAACGTATTACTTGAATGGATGAAGATCGGTTAAATGTTACACATATATATTTTTATTCAGGCTTGCTGTTCTTTTACGAGCCTGACAATCTTCAGAGTCAGGAACCACGGCTTAAAGTCCCTCCCGGAGGACTTTTTCTTAGAATTTTACCATCCTAAAATTCCATCCACCCTGGCTGGGTTTGAACCCACGAACCTGGGGACTATGCAAGCACAATAATCATTAGACCACCGCATCCGACACAAAATCTTTATATATATATATATATATATATATATATATATATATATATATACATATATAGGGTGTAACAGGACCTCACCGACAAAATAATAGGGAGGATAGACCATGCAGAGAGGATCATTTTTTGTGAAGGAACATACAGTCGCAAACATGTCGTTTATGAGTTATGCGCATGTACGCACCATGCACTGGAACAAATCCGTTCGTTGTTTATCTGTGCCATCAGCCCTCACTCTGTCGTACCTGTAGGTTTGGTTTGTTGTTGTTTTGAGAATTTAATCAACATGCAGTATGAGGTTACTGAACTCTGAGACATGGTTATGTGTTATGGTGAGGCGAGAGGAAATGGAAAAGAGGCACATCGTAGTACGAGCAGCGGTATCCCAACAGGAGACATCCACACCATACACCATGGGGGCATGTCAATAATACGGTCTACATAACTCCAGTGCTCACCAGAGCTCAACTGATTGCCACACTAAATGCTGCATTTGACGATGTCGAACAGAATCCTGCCATGTTCGGCCGTGCTGTCCGATCGTTCCTGAGACGATATCAAACATGTAGTAAGGCATAGGGACGACTATTTCAACATTTATTGTAAAAACATGTTTTTTTCAATAAAATTATATATGTGAAATTGTTTGTATTCAGTAAACAATTGAACTGGTGTTTACTTGATGAAAATCCTTAACTCATTTAATTAAATAAAAGTAAAACTTAAAGTTTTATGTGATTTTCATATTTATTAAAATATAAATTAGTTACAGCTGTTTCGGTACTTTGTATCTTCTTCAGTAATGATAAATTAATGAATTGTGTTATTATAGTACATAACTCTAACTATGCAACAATTTTTACAATCTCTATTATAAATTTAAAAGGGGCGATTCATTCAAATCTTGTTGGGAATTTAACAGCTTATTACCACTTTGAATTGATTTATCTCTACAACTTCTAAAAGGTCCAACTTCTTTCCTTTGTCACAAACATGTAACATTTTAAAATTTGAATGAAAACAATTATCATATTGGAGTAGGTGGTTATCATACTTTGAATATCTAAATTTCTGTTATATGTCTCATATGTTCCTTTATACTGGCAGATCTTTTATTTCTAGTATAAAAGAACAAATGAGAGCATATAACAGAAATTTAGATAATTCAAAGTATGCTAACCACCTACTCCAATATGATCATTGTTTTGATTCAAATTTTAAAATGTTACATGTTTGTGACAAAGGAAAGAAGTTGGACGTTTTAGAAGTTGTAGAGATAAATAAATTGAAAAGTGGTAATAAACTGTTAAATTCCCAACTAGATTTGAATGAATCGCCCCTTTTAAATTTATAATAGAGATTGTAAAAAAATTGTTGCATAGTTACAGTTGTTATGTATTATAATCAAATTTATTAATTTTTTATCATGTCTGAAGAAGGTACAAAGTACCGAAACAGCTGTTACTAATTTATATTTTAATAAATATGAAAATCACATAAAACTTTAAATTTTATTTTTATTTAATTAAATATGTTTGTATTCAATTCCGACCCTTACGGGTGAACAAATTCAACTACGCATAACTCATAAACGACGTGTTTGCGATTACATGATCCTTCACAAAAAATTATCCTCTCTTCATGGTCTATCATCCCTATCAAATGTCGGCGAGGTCCTGTTACAGCATATATATATATATATATATATATATATATATAATTCTTAATTCATCTGTATGTGTGTTTGTCACTTGACTCCTTCTAAACGTCTGCACCGATTTTGATGATTTTTTGTGTGTGTGTCTTGTTGGGTCCCTCGATGGTACAGATTCACAATACCCTATAAAAAATCATTAGGTGTAGTAGTTCACCTGAAATAAAAATTTAAAAATAGCTGCAGCGGTCATAATTTTCTATGTTTCACAACGAAACTCAGTATATCCTATTAAAATAAGCCGATGTAGGTATTATTGAAAATGAGCGAAATCAGACAATTAGAAGTGAAGGTTTACTTTAAATCCTAAATTAAAAAGTGCCTATACGACTAAACTGATTTTGACGAAATTTTGGTGTGCCTGAATGGGTCCCTGGATGATTTAGATTGGCAACTGGACCCGGTAGGTGGCGCTGCGATCGTGTTATAGGATGTTTTATGCCAGATGTGTAGTAATCTGCATTATCGACATATTTCGCATGACAACAATGTGATGTCATAATGGACGCTTCTTGAGCTAGAACACATTGACAGTGAGGAGTTTTCTTGCGAATTTATTAATTAGTGAATTTTATGGTAAAAAAAAGTAATTTATATTTTTATCGTCCGGTCATGACACGCAAACTGAACGTTCGTGCAGGATAACGTCTGCCGGGTCCGCTAGTATGATGTAATTGAATTAGTGGAATTTTAGACAAATGTTATTTTTTAAAACTGCATGATTAATGTTGTCATTACAATTCGAAATTATATTCGTGGTTGTTTAACTGGGTTTATGGTTAATGACAAACCGAATTAAGTAAAAAGCAATTTAGCGCGAAGTTAAAACCGACTGATAGTTTTCACACCGGCGAGCTACAAGTATTAGTGAAGCAGATTATAAACAAAATCCATAATTCTGCTGTATGAACTAATGAGATTCACATGATACTCTAATCCAAATACCCGTCACACATCACATTATAAAAGTCAAATCGATATTCAATTGCAAACTAAAAATTGTTCGCATTTGCAAAACGTATGAACAAGTTAAAATTACATACAATAGTTTAACATTTCTTTGAACCCAGAAATTAACACAGTTGAACAGATACTCTAGGGAATTCCGAAGGGATATTGGCATTCAGTCCACCGCTGTGGTCTCGAGGTAGCGTGCTGCCTTGTCACGCAGCGGGCTCGGGACAGTTTTTCTGGGTGAGATTTTTATTGGGGTTTTTCCTCACCTATAAGAGAAATGTCAGGAAAACTTTAAGGCCCAAACCGTCCCCGAAATCATATGGCCATTATCATCATCATCATCCTTCACCGATGTGGAAGCAACGGGAAGCTACCACACCTACAACTCCCTAGTAAAGCTGCATAGCATAGCATGACAATGCTATGATTGCAGTGAAAGACCTGCCCTCGGGGAGAATTGCTATGGATGGATACGCATTGAGGTGTCCGGCAATGTAGCTGAGTTATTTGACGGATTTCTTCTACAGGACTTGCGCTGGTTAGAGCCCTGATAGGAAAGAAATTTTCTCATGGTATTTTGGTCACCTAGCATCGTGGTTAGAATTTATCCATATATAGGCCTATAAATATATACAGTATGTCCCATTCAAATCTCCCACATTTTAAGTAATCATAACTAACAAAGTATGCGGAATTATGAAATGAGGCCGATATTAAACGAAACAGAAACTCAAAGAATTTTCATTGCCAAAACACTAAAACACCTCCATATGTGCACCATCAGTAGCTCTAATTTCTTCAATAGTTTCTTCTCAAACACGTGTACGAGCACTTGCTGGTTCTTTTTTTAACGCTTCCAGTCGCCAGAAACTTCTCATGCCTTAATAGTCATCAAATCAGGTGCATTTCCTACATATTCTCTCCGGTAATTTCTTTGCACTGTAATTATTGACTTCTTCTCTGCGTACCAGAAAACAGTTTGTGCTCGTTGCTGAGGAGTCGTCATTTTGTTTTATGTCACTATTGTCCAACATGAGACAGATGAATTAAGTGCAACAATGAAAATACAAATTCTTTGAGTTTCTCTTTCTTTTAATACCAACCTAATTTTATAATTCCGCATAATTTGAGAGTTATGATTAATTAAAATGTGGGTGGTTTGAATGGGACACGGTGTATATAACATATACACCAAATGAATGTACACAGAATTGAATATTTCGAAGACAATCTACAAAAAAGACCGCGACAGCACATGTTTGTCATTTACGGATAACTCACAATAACATTCTTATTTTTCACCTCATGTCCCAAGAAGATCGGTATGACTAGATTCCCGGGCAAACGAAGCATTGCACAGCGGGTATCCTTTTACGAACTATTTAACTCATGCCCCGAATGGGAGTCAATGACCAATCACGTTACAATGAATTTTGATTTACAACCAATCACAGTCGTATTTCGCCTAGAATTTACCAACTAAAGTTTATCATAATAAAAAAGCACCTCCTTTTTAACGTTCTGAATAGGTCATAACATTATTTTGCAGTGAGTGACCCACTAAGAAATACGGCTACCAGATTGTATATATAGTGCGTGAATGTCAACACATACCGCATGCAGGAGATAATATAAAGACATTTGTAGCAATTGATTATACCACCAAAAAAAGAAACCACCGTTTCCACTTTTTAAATGTATTTTTTCCCATAAAAATACAATTGTCATATTTACATCATAGGATATCAGAAATGAATTAATAAACAGTTTGATGTTTAATTTTTTTTTCTCCACTAGAGTGCATTCTTACAATATTGCGTTCCTTTGGCAATAAATAATATGATCTGGTTGCAGTTATGAACAAAAGAAGCAAATGAAGCGTACCAATCGTTTCTCATTTGTTTTCAAACATCGCCGTTTATATTAAATATATAAATATTTTAAAATAACTATATTTAAATAATGATTTGTGAGTAAACAGCTTAATTTTATTCGTTAAATATTCCTAACAAATGCCACTCTTGATTTCCAAATTCTCTACACTTCGTGAGTCGTGAATTTATCGATAATTTGGAAATCATGATATGATAATTCTCAATAAACCATTTTTGTCTTCCAGCTCATTTATGCCAAGAAGATCGAGATAAAATATATTCCCAGGCAACACCGGGTAATAACCGCGGGATATTTACAAGTAATTACCATATAAATTTATAATGATTTTTCTTTTTGCTTATCCAACTAAACATTAAAACACATCTAATTTATTTAGGCGTAGCAACGCACGCCGGGTATTAGCTAGTATGTAATAAATTTTACTAAATACATATATAAATATGGACTAAAGATTGCCAAAACATTTGATAAAATATGGACTAAAAATTTTTACAGAAATGGTGCAAACGATTTTTGGCAGGCATTAAAAAAATACTTTTTTTAGTGATTCATTCGAAAAATCGCTTTAATATATTAACAACTGAAATTCTATGAAGACAATTTATGATCCAGGGGGTATTGTTATTGCATGTTTAATATCGAATGAAGAAATATATAAAGAACTCTGTAATTGCACGGAAAGCGCATATATAATATTGATAATCATGAACATGGTCCAGGGATTAAGTCTGTCGGCTCGTTCCGATTTCTTGAAAGCTAGAATTGTTAAAATTGTTCATACCATCTTCTGTGTGGGTGTCCAACATATCTCCTTCCGTATGGTTTATAATTTAGCAGTAATTTTGGAAATGTTTCTTCTGGCATTCTATCAACATGTTCATTGATAATACTATCGGGTTTTCGGGTGTGCTGATAACGAAAACGTTAATGATAATGCAAGATTAGCTCTCGTTTTGAAATTATGCTAACTTTACGTTATTGCCTATGTGAACTTAGGCATGTATTTACCTTGTTGTTATCCCTTGGAGGAAGGTCACTAAAGGCGCAACCGCAATACCTGACATTTGTAATTTTCTGCTGGTGGTTTCCTAATTAGTGTCCAGCAGTAATCGGCTAACATTGATGCAAACCACTTTCCCTGGTATCTAATTTCATGTTCGAATTTTGCTGGTGGAAGCGTTCCACGTGCTCATTGCTTATAGCACCACAGTTGTCAGGAAAAAAAAAGTCTAAGGAGAATCTAAGAAATTTAACTTCAAGGACATGTTACACCCCAAACTATCGTATTGTAGCAGTGCAGACGAATTGCCACAAGACCCTTATATTTTTCTACCCTCTACTTCCTACAAAGTTTGTTGACACTTGAACAACGGCGTCCCAAGCTAATGTTTCATTACCTGTCAGGATGGTGTTGATAGGCTCATCTTTGTACATTTTCCTTATCTGGGGACCCACGAAAATTTCCTCTTTTTTTTCGTCTCACTGAGCCGTGGACATTTCCGGCGCAAATGGATAAATACTACCCCAGTTTTGTCCATGGCCTTTACGAAGTTTTTTATTAGACCCAATTTTACATGAGGAGCAGGGAGAATTACGTTCTTCGATTCGACAAGTGCTTCTTGCATAATATTGTGAGGTCTGGTTCAAGTGATTAATACTTAGGCCAATCTTTCTTTTTATAATGAAGTGTTAAGGCAAGTGTTGAGGAAAATGTTAGGTTTACTCCTGTAAATATAATTATAGATTTAATTTTTGTGGCTATCCCAGAGGCACTGAAAGCAACAGAACTTGGTATAGCCCTGTTGTAGCCCAAGTGGTATGTCTATGATTTTCAGATCCCCGGAAATCTGCCGTTTAAACTTGTCATAGCTGAATTGCAATAACAATTATTTCATGTTAACATATTTTTTCTTTGATATAAGGTGCATACCAAATCGGAATCGATGGTAACACATTGCCATTATGCTGTAGGACAAACGTGAGACTTATTTTGGAGGAATCGGTGAACAAACTCAACTCAACACCTTTATAGTTAATGGCCAACTGTCAGTAGTCCCAAAAGAGAGTAATGTTAAGTATTGGCTTTCGAAAAATTACTAAAGTTTTTACTCTATTTTTTTTTCAAACGTGGATGCATTTTAAAACATGTTACGTATAGTAATACGCTCTTCTGCATCGAGACATAGGGGTAATGACGTCATCACTTTGGCCTTACTTTTGAACATAGAAGATTGAAATTTTGCACACATATTGCGTGTACCTCTTAATATGTTTCAGTTGATTTCGAAATCTGTGCGTTAACACAGGCAATTGCAGGGGGCCCGAATTTAGAAACAAGGGATTTTCAGAAAAATACACAATTTCCCTCAATTTTTCACGCCTCGGGTACATGATAGGGGCATTTGAATAGTACCGTTTAAAGGCTGTTCGTTTCTGAAGATAATGGAGTTCGAAGGATGATCCTGGGATAAATATTGATTTTGCTGTAGCTTCTTGCCTGAAATTAACCTAAACAAAATCACAATTTAAAAGGGTTTATGCACCCCTTTTAACTTTGCAATGAGAGCTAATTCGAGCTTTCCATTGTCTTTTTCGTTATCAGTGTGGTCGATATACGTATAAAACATTTACTTCACTCCATTTACATTTTCACTGTTGGCTAGTGTAATTAATGAACTACTGAATAGAACATGTTTACTGCTGGGCAGTGAGATGAACACAACTTAGGGGTGAGAGGCTAAGGGGTGGGCGGTTCCGTTCACAATTTTTACATACATACATAAGGACTTTATTGAACTAAAAGTAAGATACATACAATGTTATTTACAAATATGGGTCGCACGGGCAGCAAGCCGTACGTGCTGTTGACAGTCTGTTAACATAAGTTGATGTTTGGTAATAATATACTTAAAACAAAACAAAAAGAAACAAAAAAAAAAAGAACACAATAATATTACAATTAGATATCAATACAATTACATTATACATTAACTTAGTTATGTAGAATTATTAAGAATGGTATTCCATTTTGTTAACATATTTATTTATTCCTGAATAAGTGTTCATATTTTCCGCGTTTTGTCCAGAAATCTACCCACGTTTATCCAATTTTCTGGGTTTACCAGTAACTCATAGCATGCCAATCTTTCACGATTTCAATTTAGAAATCTTTCCGGTAATAACTTATGCCTTCAATATTCCAAATCGTTACATTTTCCTAATATATGTATCTCGTCTTCAAAGCTCCCGCACATTGGACATATTCGCATATCGTGATCGTCCTAATTTTTAAAAATTTCCATACCCCTAACCTGAACCAAGCAAGCCCTGATCTCTCTTTAAATCCTGGAATGAGTATATAAGATCTTTTCCCCCAAACTTGTTTTAGGTCTCTTTGTAAAAACAGCGTTCGTTTTCCCGCACATTCGGCCAAAACATTTTGGCGGTTTATATCTAAGTATCTCCTCCTCATTGTTCTCCACACATTCTTGCGATTTTCAGTCCCTTTTTCCCTTACCCAACCAATCCCAATCTTTTGGAGTTGTCTCCTAACCTCGTCTGCCCAGAATCACAACACAGCCTTTATTTACGCATATTAGCTATGGTTTGCTTTGCGTATCAAATCTTTCCATAGTTTAGGTGATAGGATTATAAACTTTATTCCGGTTCCAGTTAGTTTTAGAATCC
>JASPKZ010005812.1:0-41759 GCA_030220185.1 Diploptera punctata
TTATCGATTTTGACTGCATTTCTGCCTTAGTAATCCAGGACACACTCTCGTGACTCAACTTTTGGTAATGTTTAAAAATTCGGATTTTATTTTACATTTTTTTGGTAAAAACACGAAGACGTATCCTAGGAATACTCGATCTGGAAGCGTTCGATTCAGATCGTTTTTTTTTGCAGTACGAATTGCAGACACACCCTTTCGACACATTATTTGCAGTTGTGAACATTTTTTATCAATTTTTACACGCTTTAGATTAGCTTAACCTGTATCTATCTATCTATCTATCTATCTATCTATCTATCTATCTATCTATCTATCTATCTATATATCTATCTATCCTCTCTATCTATCTATCTATCTATCTATCTAAGCTAGCTATCTATCTATCTATCTATCTATCTATCGTATCTATCCTATCTATCTACTATCTTCTATCTATCTATCTATCTATCTATCTACTATCTATCTATCTATCTATCTATCTATCTATCTATCTATCTATCTATCTATCTATCTATATATCTATCTATCTATCTATCTATCTATCTATCTATCTATCTATCTATCATCTTCTATCTATCTATCTATCTATCTATCTATCTATCTAGCTATCTATCTACTATCTATCTACTATCTATCTATCTATCTATCTATCTATCTATCTATCTATCTATCTATCTATCTTCTATCTATCTATCATCTATCTATCTATCTATCTATCTATCTATCTATCATCTATCTATCTATCTATCTATCTATCGGTCTATCTGTCCTGTCTGTCTGTCTATCTGTCTGTCTGTCTGTCTGTCTGTCGTCTGTCTGTCTGTCATGCTCTGTCTGTGTGCTCTGTCTGTCTGTCTGTCTGTCTGTCTGTCATATCTATCTATCTATCTATCTATCTATCTATCTATCTATCTATCTATCTACTATCTATCTATCTATCTATCTATCTATCTATCTATCTATCTATCTATCTATCATCTACTATCTATCTATCTATCTATCTATCTATCTATCTATCTATCTATCTATCTATCTATCTATCTATCTATCTATCTATCTATCTATCTATCTATCTATCTATCGATCTATCTATCTATCTATCTATCTATCTATCTATCTATCTATCTATCTATCTATCTATCTATCTATCTATCTATATATATCTAAATCTATCTATCTATCTATCTATCTATCTATCTATCTATCTATCTATCTATCAGCTATCTATCTATCTATCTATCTATCTATCTATCTATCTATCATCTATCCTATCTATCTATCTATCTATCTATCTATCTATATATCTATCGATCTATCTATCTATCTATCTATATATCATAACTATCGATCTATCGATAGATCTATCTACTATCTATCTAATCTTCTAATCTTCTATCTATCTATCTATCTATCTATCTATCTATCTATCTATCTATCTATCTATCTTATCTATCTTCTTCTATCTATCTATCTATCTATCTATCGTCTCCTCTATCTATCTATCTATCTATCTATCTATCTATCTATTTATCTATCTATCAATCTATGTAAAGGAATCTTTCAACGCGATTTTCACCCACTTAAAATCATGGGATCGAGGATCGACTTGAACTTTGTATACTTGTAGAGGGCCCGTGACAATACAATAATTTCATATTTATTTTCTAAAATCCTGGCCATAATCATCAGAAAATAAAAAAAAAGTGTTTTTTATCAATGTAACGGAATCTTTCAACGCGATTTTCACCCACTTAGAAACATTGGATCGACTTGAAACTTTGTATACGTGTAGAGGACCCGTGACAATACAATAATTCCATATTTTGTTTCTAAAATCCTGGCCAGAATCATCTGAAAATCAAAAGAATGAAAACTGGTATAATAGGTTGCGGACTTGTCGAATTTTTAGTCAATCGTTGTAAGAGCTCAGTTGGTAGAGCAGTGAACTCTTAGTGGCATATAATTTCAGTAATCCATATTTCGCTGGTTCAAATCCGGCTGGAAGGGTTTTTTTTATAGAAGAGTATTACTTTTAGCTCATAATTACTGCAATAGTATCGAATTTAAAGATATTTACACTTTTATCTTATTCTGTAAAATATTAAAACTAAAAACTAAAAAATAAACAATAGTTTTAAAAAACTAAAAGAACACGCTTTATTAGAAAACTAAAAAATGAAAATAATTTTAATTTCCAATACGCTTGGGATAAAATAAAGTGGTCAACAAAAAAATTCATCTCCAACACATATAGAATAAAATTAGAGTTATCACACAAAAATAAAATAATTTTACCATCAAAACTGTGGGGTGATTTTTATGATTTTTACATTTCTTCTTAGAGAGCTTACTTTTAACCAATATCTGTTTATTATCAAATATATTAATTGATATAGAGAACCCCACGCTTTTGATGGTAAAATTATTTTCTTTTTGTTGATAAATCTAATTTTATTCTATATGTGTGGGAGATGATTTTTTTATTGACCACTTTATTTTATCCCAAGCGTATTTGCGTAATGTGCCACAAAACGGAGCACCCCTCATTTGTGTGAAGATGTTAGGGACCTTTTGGATACAAAATTCCTGGGAGATGGATTGGCCGTGATGGACCAATCGCCTGGCCATTTCCTTAGGACTTCTTGCTTTGCATATACGTCAAAGATAGTGTTTACGAAATCCCTGTTCCATGTAATCACACCACTCGCAGAACGGATTGTTGCGAGTGTGCATACAGTTGATGTTATGTTGCAAAGTGTATGGACGGAGTTGGAATTGATCTACTCGACATCCTGAGGGCAATTACAGGGGCACATGTTGAAGTCTTGTAAAACTAACTAATTCACTGGCACTATCGAACCCGTAGGTTCAATGGCCCGCTCGGACGTAAGTTCTCCACACATCTCTATCCTGAGCTAATGTTTTTCCAATCATTCTCTGTATAACCTACTTACCCTAAATCGTGGTTAATGTTACTCTCCCACATCGTTCTTGGTGTAGGCGTTTTCCTACAAGAAGCTTCCATACACGTCTTTCATTCCCCATTCGTGCCACATGTCCTGCAACATCGCAGTCTACGAGACTTAACTGTTCTTATTATATCTGGCTTCATATACAGGTCATGTAGTTCACTGTTATGTAGTCTTCTCCATTCAGCTACCTGTTCATCTCTCTTTGGTCCAAAAATGTTCCTAACTACTTTATTCTCAAATACTCGTAATTTTCCTTTCCTCCCTTAAAGCAAGAGTCCATGTTTCGCACCCATACAATATAACTGGTAGAATAATAGTTTTATATATTTTAGTTTTAACGTTTTTTGAAAGGAGTTGGGACGACAAGAGTCTCTGTAATGCCACAATAGCACGCATTTCCAGCACTGAGCCTATGTTTAAATTCCTTTCTGCACATCTCATTCCTATTGTGATTATAGTTCCTAGGTATTTAATGAGGTGAGAGAATAACATTAACTACGATTTGGAGGAAGAAGATTATACAACGGATAATTGGAAAACATTGGCTCAGGATAGGGATCTATGGAGAGCTTATGTCCGCGCGGCCATGACCCTACAAGTTCGATAGTGCCAGGTGATTTAGTTAGGTATTTGAATTCAGCAACGTCCTGAAAATTTCCCTCATCTGTGATTAGGCTGGCCATTTCCATTATATACTGTATTTTCTACGTGTGTCCATATATTTGGTTTGTATTGATATTGAAGTCTTGTAAAAACAAAACTTGCGGAGATGTAGAATACGTTGCAAAAAAAAACCGCGTATCTCTATCTCTAATATTTTACGAGCGAAGTTTCATTTGATTTGTGGTAGCAGGACTTCGTTTTGACATTCTGTTTTATATTGTGAAGCTACTGGATCAAAATTCTGTGTTAGAATTTTGTTCGCAGTTGAGAGTAACGAGTTACCCTTGCAGTTGCAATCAAATTATCTCCTTTCTTACAGATTGGTACGATAGTCGATTATTATATTTATTTGGAAGAGCTTCTTTTTTCAAGTTCATACTTTATCCATCAAGTTTTCTACTCTTGCTTTTATCAGTTCTGCTGGTATAACATCTAAACTTATGCTTTATGCACATTTAATTTGTTATCGCCATTTGAAATCCAATGAGCTTGTGAGTAGTATCACTGCTGTGTGTAATCCATTCTCGTAATGTTCTACATATACATTTAATAGCTGATTAAAGTATTTTTTTCCACATATTTATCATGCTTCTACAATCGTATAATCTATTTCCATTCCTAATTACACACAACAACAAATTTGAGCTTTTTTTTAGAAATGAAAGTAGGTGATTTTAGTTAATTGGCATGCGCTGATTTCGAATGTGAAGGCCGTGTTTCTCTATCACCTAACAGTTTTTTGCGAGGACGTGTCGAACGTTTTTCGTTATATTTCGCATATTATTGCTAATCTGCAATTAGTTTCAATTTTTTTGCAATAATATTGCTAGAAGCAATTGATCTATGTAAAACCAATTCATGTAAGATCCAAAAAGTTAATTTTTTTTTCTAAGAAGGATAAATAAGCAGTTACGTTACAAACCCATGTTTAAAGTGTAGCAAAAATCTCCACCTTTCAAAACTTCTTCCTGGATTACTTCTGCCGATAAGATGGCTCCGAAAACGTCTGTAATATATTGCCAGTAGTAATCAGCAAGCATGTTGGTCACTGATTTCCCTTTATAACGCCTTCCCATTTCTAAAATGTCTTCGTGGAACCTTTCGCCATGTTCATCACTGACGTCACCCAAGTTCGGTGAAGAATCACTATGTTTAACAGGTTGCATGGCTGACTGCAAATTTGGACACTGAAGAGAATGCTTATTTTTTCAAGTGAAACCAGATATATTGACTATATAGAAATAAGTCAGTGACGTGGTCCGTAGGTTCCCTCCACAACATTGGAATGGCAAATGGCATGGCACGAATGCGAACCTTTTAACCACCTTATTAAAATCCTTTGGCCAGTTTTGTACAGCAAAAATTGGGGGGCCCAATATTTATCAGTATCTCCAAATTTACTGTAGTTCCCGAAATATAAATTGTACGCCCTTATAACTAGTTCAGGCGCTGAGATTTTGTACAATTACTCTCCATATACTTAACAGAATAAAATTAGGAGGAATTTTTACAGCGGCGAGACATTGCAAAATTATAAAAACACTAAACCTTACGTATTAAAATATATTATAGTAGATTGTTTTAATTCAATTTCTTTATAATGATTACACAAACAATGCATATATCGACACTTCACAATCAACAATGATGTAATGTAAGACGAACTGCACAGAACGAGGTATTACAAGCCATTACTTCATGTATTTGACAGTGGCAATCAGGAAATGTTGTATACCTGTGTATTCCTGAGGGTTTAACAATCCCTAGGAGTAATAAAACCGCGCAAAAGAAAAAGAAGGGTGACCAGTTTGAGAGACAATAGCGCCTGCGACTCTCACGGAAACGATCACTTCTTGCTAATGGTTGTCGTCCACATATTTTACTCCGGTTAGATGATTGGAAGTAATGAAAAATTAATTAAAATGAAAATTACAGTGAAACCCTTGATTTCTTGAGCTATAAAAAGGTATTTTTGTCTCATTGTGTTGTGTGTATTATATATACATAAATTATACAGGGCTTGTGGTTTATAAATATGTGTAAAAAGTTGAAAAAATAGTAGCTTCATAATATTTTGTGTGGCCTAACTTTCATAATTTCATTATTTTGTTATTATGATTTCATATTTTAGTATAATTTTCTTCATATAATTCCTCGCTCTATTCATAAGCTTGTATTGGAATGCAGAATGTTGGTATCCTCAATGGAATTTCATCTGCTTCTATGCTCCAACATTTTTTCATGGGGGAAAAGTGTTGAGTCGTTTCGGATATCTTTCTTTCCTTTTTTATCTAATTTAGAACATTCCTTCGTGAATCTTCCTCAAATTATGATTCATATTATTTTCATCATCATCATCATCAGTCCTAATTCCTTAAGTGTTACTCAATAGTGTGTGTGTTGGCCTTTTTATCTCCTCGCTATGGCCAATAGTTACTACATCAGCATAAACTAACAGGCTTATTAGTACCATTGAGTTGTAAGCCTTCCTCATTCTCTAAAGATTTTAATGGCATGCTCTAGTACAAAATTAAAATAGTAGAGGAGATAGTGCATCTCCTTGCTTCAACCTATTCTGGATTTCAAAAAGTGCCCCGAAAACTGTTTTGCCTACACGCACCCTATACACGTAAAATTACTCTTATTTCGCCGGGGATCAATAAATTTGTTCACAATGTACATATTTCCGCATTATACACGTCCGGATTTAAACAAGTTTTACTGTACAAAAAAGTGCAGGAGATAGTGTGCATACTTGTCTGACCCTTTGATTGATAATTTTTAACTCTTTCCATAAATTTGGACATCCTTGAATGAAGCATATGATAATAAACATGTTGAGGGCGGGGGAAATCCCTAACCTCCATAGAGAAACTTCGAATAGAGGGAAAACTGAGTACAGTGACATCTAAAAAATTTCGGTCGTTACGATGAACTACAATGAACAAACTACAATGGTAGCGCTGTTTCGTAGTAACAGAATACGTAACTAAATAAAACAAATGCAAGGCGGTTTTAAAGGAGCTGTTAAGAGTTAAAACTTAAGTTCCTTTTACCTATAGTAATGTGTTTGCCTTTATTAACTTAGCTGATTTTAAATTGTCTCACATCTTCCTGTTGCCCAATTAATCCACTGTCATTTTCTTCCACGTCTCTCTTCAATTTCAGTCTCCATCGTCCTCAGGCTGCTCAACAACCATTCTACGGTTACTTTTGCCGTCCTCATCTTCTTTCTACTAACAAAAAAATTCTCCTATTCTACTTAGTATTTCTTCTTGGTAATTTGTCTGCTGTCGTTCGAATTCTTTGACATGACCATACCAGTGTATTTTTTTATGAAATCCACAATTGATGTTTGACACATAAACCTTTTGTACTATTAACAGTTTATTTTTCTCTTTCTCGCAAGCCCCAGCAGATGAGCAAATAGTACGACAAGGCGCTGCCGACCCCACTAAATGGTTCACGAGTCCCCTTGGACTTGACCGGGAGGACTGTCCAGCAGATCCACCGACCTTTCCTCAGTGCCCCAGCTGGGGACGTGTGTTTGGTTTGCTGAAGTGGATCCAGCCTGAGCATTAGTACGTCAGGGTCGCTCAACTCCTGACGATCTCACAGATTGTCCTTGGGTCACTCGGTCCCCAGAGTCGGCGCTAAGACCCAGACCCAAAAGAACCGCGCTTCCTCCTTTCCCGAGCTTATTGACCTGGGTGGTAATTCCCAGCATTAACGCCCGGTATTGTCCCAACCAGCCCGTTCGCAAACTAAGCCTAGTCGTGCCGCTGCTGTGAGACCAGCCCACTGAGCAATGTAGGCATCCAGGGTGCTCATCTCCCATGGTGCCCCCACAGATGTTCACGGGTTCAATTGAACCAAGAGAAGGGGGTCGCGATACCCTAGTCTCCCACCGCTCCATCAACAGCGGCCATATCCCGCTTGTGGGCCGGGATTCACAGGTTTTGACAACAGGGCCCTCTTTTCATTCTCCTGTTGACTCCCGACTCATGGTCCGCGAGTCCATCGGACTTGGAAGGGAGGGTGACTGACAACTTACTTACTTACCTTACTCCACTCGGCAACTATCGAACCCGTAGGTTCATGGCCACGCGGACATAAGCTCTCCATACTCCCTATCCTGAGCTAATGCTTTCCAATTCATTCCCTGTATATCTCCTTCCCTCCAAATCATCGTTAATGTTGTTCCTCCCACCTCATTCTTGAAAATAATGAGTAATTGATTGTATGACTTTACATAAATTCATGCATTTTTCTTTGTTTATTTGTTACATGGACAAGGCAATTTATGTAACTTTTGAGAACGTAAACGCACTTCGATTTAGTGCTTTATGTGATTTTAGTCTAAAGAAAAATAACCCATTTTGAATAAAGCTACATAAACATTGTATACTTAGGTTGTAACTTCAATAGAGGCAACTATTTATTTATTACTAGTGTATAAGTGACAGACCTGTGAAATTTCTACAATCCTTCAATGTTTCAAACCTTCAATGTACTAGTACCCAGCATTGTCTACGACTCGTTGCCAGTGATGTGGAAATCGTAGTAGCAGCTACTGTTCTGTTGATGTTTCTAACTGACCGCCTTAATGCCAGCAGTAAAGTCCTAAAATCCCCTGTTTCTAGGAACATGTCCCTATGTTTGAGCCTTTGGCAAGGATTACCTGAAGTAGTCCCCGCCCGGAGAACCGAATGGGGGACTATTTGACCTCCGGAAAATTTTACCCCAGTTGAACCCATGTCCGCATTTCTTGACGGTTGTATTTTACGGTGAAAGATCGTCACTCTTTCGACCAAGGTACTTTTTTCGACTGGCTTATCACCTTCGACCAGTGCGGCATGGGTAACCCTATCGACAGCAATGCTACCGCCGGCATAGCTCTCGGAATCATTTAAACACGCAAGCCACTCCACCACGACGACAAGGTAAAGATACCATGGAGGGGATGAAGACAAAGACGAAGATAAAAATGTCAGAACGGATTTAAACATCACAAGATATTTGAACACTCATTTTGAAGATATGGAATATTATTTTGACGTTTTATTTTTAACATTTCCATTAACCTTTTACTGCTAGTTCGTTGTAGGTAATTCCGTCGGGCTTTCTTCTCTTTAGGTTTTTAGCATTGTGTGTGTGTATATATTTTTTTCAGTAGAATGAGGAGCTGGTCCATTGCTACAACCCCCAACCTGCAAGAACAGTAATTTGTAATCAAGGTTGTCTTCCTCTAGCCTTTAGTGAATCAACACTGAACTACAAGGCAGTAGCTGTTAGTTTTGGTTCGCCTCGGGTATTTCATTTCCCCGATACCACCCATATCTGGTAATCATTCCCCTATCCACCGCCTGGGGAGGCGCCCGATGGGGGACTAACAATCCCACACGGGGTTGTTCTGTTACAAAGCATTTTATTAACTTATATGGGTCCGAAACCTGGACAGTAAGTAGAAACTAAGCCAACAAGCTGTTAGCAGTAGAAATTGATTTTTGGAGGCGATCGACAAGAATTTCAAGAAGGGATAAGGATATAAAACAGCAAAATAAGGGAAATTATGTAAGTTGAAAAAAACATATTAGGAAAAATAGAAGAAGAACGTTTGAAATGGTATGGACACCTCATAAAAATGGAAGAAGAGAGAATACCAAAGAAGATCCTTAATTGGAAAGCTAATGGAAGAATTGGAAGAGGGAGGCCTAGAGAACGATGGATGGATGGATGGATGGAGTGATGAGAAGTATGAAAGCTAGAGATTTGAGGGAAGAATGTGCTTTAGACAGGAACCTCTGGCGACAAATCACTTTGGGTTGAAGGAGAAACACTATATTGTGGAATATTCCTAAAAATTATATTATTTGAGAATGGAATTGGACTACTTTATGTCTTCAAGAATTTTGATATCGATGATAAAACCCAGAATTATCTCAAGGATACGTGTTTTACCTATATTTTAATGATGATGATGCTGTTCTTGATAATTTAGATTCTCAACTTACACATCTCTACGAGAGCCCTTTCTGGGACGGAAGAACAACATTTCTTATGGAATTTATCTCAATCGTATATAAAACAAACATTTCAGCGTCTGTGGACCAAATATAGAATAATTGACGTGTTTCTTGTGGTATTAATTGATGAAGGAAGAAAAAAAAACAGTTCGCTTAGATATGCACATGGTACCCATATAAAGATGGCAACTGTAGAGATGTTGTGGAAATCAAACAAATACATAACTGCAGCATTGATGCTTGTGACAGTCTTAATGCTGTTGATTTATTTGCAACTAAAATTCCGAACGATTACATTAACGCACTCTTACGGTAACTTCATATCGTCGTGAACCATATATAATTATTCGTAATTTTACAAACAACGATGGTAAAATGATCTTTTTTGACGAAAGTATAGGAATTGATATCCTTAAATCGTTAGCAAAAATAATTAATTTTACTCTTTTGACGTTGGGACCTGGATATGATTTGGACGCTGAAAGTTTTTAGATATATTGGATAAATTAATGACTGGTCGTACAGAATTTATTGTAGGCTTAGGTATAACTCCTGTTGTGGAATTGCTTTTTAAATTTATAGACATTTCACACACTTTTATGCATGGCACTTTAATCTGGGCGGCACCTTTTCCTAAACCCAAATCCAGAGTTCAAATAGAGATGTCAATGCTCACCTTGGAGGCATGGCTAACTTTAGGAATATTTATAGTTTTGTCTGGATTCGTTATTTTGTTTCTCGATATTTAATTCATGCCCCAAATGGGAGTCAATGACCAATCACATTTCAATGAATTTTGATTTACAACCAATCACAGTCGTTTTTCACCTCGATTTTATCAATTTAATTTTACCATATTAAAATCAAGCTCCTCCTTTTTGACATTCTGAATAGGCCAGAGTATTATTTTGCAGTGACTGACTCTCTAAGAAATACGTTGAATATAACAATTTATCTATTAAGGTGAAATATTCCTATAATGCAAGTGGCTCCTAGATTGTGTATATAGTGCACGAATGTAACTAGATACTGCTTGCGAGATATAATGAAAAAAAAACATTTGTAACAATTGATTATACCACAAAAAACACTGTTTGCACTTTCTTAAACGTATTATTTCCCAGGCATTTACGTTCCAAAAAATATCATTGACTTATTTACATCATAGGACATCAGAAATTAATTAATAACCTATAATGTTAGTTATAAACAGTTTGATGTTTCATTTTTTCTGCACTAGGGTGCATTCTGACAATACTGCGATTCTTTGGCAATAAATAATATTATCTGGTTGCAGTGATGAACAAATGGAATATAAACGTTTCTCATTTGTTTTCAAAAATCGCCGTTTACATTAAATATACAAATATTTTAAAATAAATACATTTAAATAATGATTTTTGAGTAAACAGCTTAATTTTATTCGTTACATAGTCCTAACAAATGCCACTCTTGATTTCCAAATTCTCTAGATAAATTGGATATCACTCGTGGCATTACTCATGATAAAAAGTTATTTAAATATGAGAAAATATCACATCACTTGTAGTCTTGAGCAATTTTTATATCAGTATCTGTACCTGAAATACCAAGACGATCAAAAGTGAGATGGTGCTTCTTTTTATAAGTGTGCTAACGTTTTGAGCTCTGTGCTGTTTTTGAAGCATTTTTCACAACATATCTCGTCGAACCTTTATTTGAGAAAGAAATTAAGACAATTGACGAAGTTATTGAGTCTGGCATTGATTATGGGTTAGTTGGAGCTTTTGAATTGTTTGCAGATTCTATCAGTTACACAGAATATTACAGATCCAAGTACCCAAAAACAAGACCGTCCTCATCCATCAACGTGTGTAATTAGGTCCTTAGCTCGAAATTATGTAATAACTTTGACTGAACCTCAACATTTGAAATATGTAGCTACAATTCTTGGAGTTTCAGAAACTTGTCGCCTTGATGTTCAAATATATATTGCGATGCTTGCTGTAGCTATGCGAAAAAGAAGATACAATTATGAAACAAATTAATCATCATATTAGGCAATATATGGAGGCTGGATTGAATAGTTTATATTGGTCTAGATTAAACTACAACAATCAAGATTGGTTGTAGTAAAAGGTTTAGATTATTTTCCTTTCATTTTGAATTACCGAAGTCCGTGTTTTATATTATTAGTCTTGGGACTTGACGTTAGTTTCTGTATTCCACTTTGTGAGCTTATGATTAGGCTTTTGCAGAATTTAAAATCAAATATGTAGTAGAAAAATGCGTAATTTGAAATTGTTACTGTTAATTGTACATATTTTATACTTATTCGTAATAAATTAGGTAGGCTATTAAGAACTCAAGAATTTAAGTTTTGACTACCTTTAGAGACACAGTGTATACGTCACCATGGTTACTGTATTCGTACAATATAACCTGGCATCTCTATTGCTTGCGAGATCCCTGGTCTTATATAGAGTGTCCACGAAGTTCCTGCTACCAAAACAATGTAACTTAGCTCGTAAACTGTTTGTGATAGAGAGATGCGATTTTTGCAAGTATTCTACACTTCTCAAACTTTTGATTACATTTGTTGCAGATTGTGATTTAAACGACAATGACGAAACGACAGGAAAAGACCCAATGTGTATGGTGGTATGTTGAGTCTGGTAGATCACCAGTACCCCCATATCCGAATGTTATGGCGATTAACATGTCCAGACACAAAGAAAGTAGCTTCATCAGAGAACAACACCTTCTGCAGGTACTCATTGTCTTCGTCAATTGCGTTCTGCATGGAATCAGCAAATTGAGCACGCCGAGGGAAGTCAGTTGGCAGCAACGCTTGCGTAATTTGCACTTTATAGGCCTGAAGATGTAGTCGCTTATGGAGGTCTTTATGATTGGTTGATTTCGGTAAATGCAGTTCCCGTGAAGCAAGATTAACCTATTTTTGAGGTCTGAGTTGAAATGCAAGTTGCCCATTGTCAATAGTTTACTGACAATACACCTGGTCGTCCACTCCGTGGCAAGTCCATTACACTGCCAGTCACTAGAAATTTCTCGGTTCATATAATTATGGATGATTTGGATGAAGGATCTCTTCCATATTGCCGGTGGAAATTTCGCAAAACAGTTACTGGTGATTTACCAGACTCAGCATACGACCATACACAATGGGTATTTTCCTGTGTTGTCGTCATTACCGTTTAAATCACAATCTGCAACAAATGTAAACAAAACTTTGAGAGATGTAGAATTTGTTACAAAAATCCGTATGTCTCTCTCAAATAGTTTGCGAACTACGTTACATTGTTTTGGTAGCAGGACTTTGTGGACATCCTGCACTAAATCCGAGTTAAGTTCCAGTTGTACTGTAAACAAACTTGCATAAGATGTTACTTTGACCATGGTGCTACATTTAATCGTCATATGACAGTTGTGTACGATATAAGCATTGTTCTTAATGGGCATTGTATTTTACGGGAAACAAGACTGAACACGAGATGGTGCCACAAATTAGGAACTTCCAATCTTATTTATTTATGGATGTTCTTAATCAGACTTTTATGTTTGTTTCCATAATGCCGATAGATATCCTTCATTTACAATTTCATTACGAGTAGGATTTATGCACCATTCTGACTGACCTGTAAATTCTGTTATTTTCAACACTCCTCAGTGGATAATATAGGATATTTTCACTGACCTGTTTGAAAATATTCATAAGTAATGCTACGAGTGATTTCCAAATTGTCATTAAATTCACGAGTCACCAAATGACGAGTGGATTTATCTAGAGGATTTGGAAATCAAGAGTGGCATTTGTTATGACTACTTAACGAATAAAATCAAGCTGTTCACTCAAAAGTCATTATTTAAATATAGTTACCGGTATTTTAAAATATTCATATATTTAATGTAAACGGCGATGTTTGAAAACAAATCAGAAATGTGAGTTATGTAAATTCATTGCAACTTGATCAAAATATGTATTGCCAAATATGATCGCAATATTGTAAGAATGCACCCTAATGGACAAATAATGAAACACATGAAACTATATATTATAATCAACATTATAGGTTATTAATTTATTTTTTTTAGTAAACAACTCGATCAAATCAAGGAATCTGTTCATTATTTGCTATATTCAATGTATTTGTTGGAGAAAAGTAATGATCTGGGCCGTTCAGAATATTAAAAAGGAGAAGCTTTCTTTATCACAAAAGCTGGAACTGATTAAAAAATCGATAAAGAGCGAGATGAAACACGACTGTCATTGATTGTAAAACAAAATTCATTGAAACATGATTGGTCATTGACTATCATTTGGAGCATGTGTTAAATGGTCAACATAATTTGTTCTCTCCGCTTTTCAAATGTTTTCCGTTCCGATTTATTATAATTATACAAAAACTGCCGTATTAAACAACTGAAATTTCAACGAATTCTACATTGCTCATGCATAAAAATGTAACAATGCTCATTAAATTTACTAAAATTATAAATATATATTTTAAATAATTAAAACATTTTGTCTGATCATTCTTACCTCTTAGAGTTGTTTTTGTCGAACATATGTATCAGAGCTTCTTAGCCCCATCGTCTGTAATCACTGACGATGGGGCTAAGAAGCTCTGAAACATATGTTCGACAAAAGCAACTCTAAGAGGTAAGAATGAACATACAAACTGTTTTAATTATTAAACAAACCTCTTAATGTTACTTCCTATTGTATGTTAAAATATATTTTTAAATTCACCTAGATAACTTATATAGACAGGTGCTAGATAACACATATTCTATTTATTTGTATTTTCTCTATTTCGAGTATTAGAGATGAAACTAGTTTTTCTTACACGTTTAAAGGTAAAATCGTTATTCGATCAATAAAAATGCAGTCTTATATCTGCTTTGTTTACATTACAACTGGAACTTAGCTCGGAAGATATATATTGTACAATCCAACCTGGTATCTGTATTACCTGCGAGAATTCTTGTAATTACTAATAAAATTCACAAATTAGGGTCGGTTTCACCAACAGAGGTAAATGTATTACGCCAGTTTAAACGATGTATTATATATGGGGAAAACTGGCGTAATACAGTTACCTCTGTTGGTGAAACTGGCCCGTAGACTTTCTGAGTAATCTTTCAGTTTACGGAACGTTGCGTAACGGACATTGTGTTTGAAAGCACCTGCTTTAATTGGCTGTAACAGTAGTACAATATTACGTTACAGAGTTGTCTCTGGCGAATGTCCACAAGGGAATTACACAGTACATTAATGGAGCAATATATTTGCATAACGATCATGTAAACTATGTGACATTATTAAGTAATTAATGTGACACATATACGAATTAATTGACTTCTTCTTGTTCTTAATCGTGTTTAAAGTTGATAATTGAATGCTGATATTTTACTTAAATTTTATGTTTAGATACTTCAACATCATTAGTCATTTAACGTCTAGTTTGTTTGGTTATGTGCTGCCTCAAACAAGAAAATATAAATATGTCACTGCGTATACTAAACAAATCCCTGAGCAAGTTAAATGTATGGTCCGATTTTGCTAGTTTACAGAATACTTATATTTTCTGTTAATTAAATCCTATATATTCAGTTACGTTTATGCTGATGATGTAGTACTACGGGGCGATAGCTAAGGGATACTAAAGGCCAACAAGCACACACTATTGAGTAACACTAAGAAATTGGGACTGGTCACACATAGAAACACATTATACGGAGGGTTGTTTTTGATCTCTGATAACAAATGATTTTTAAGTTTTACCTTAAGAAAAGCTGTGTCTCCACCATCGATCATGTTCTATTTGATGGCCCTTCACCCGAACTATGACTCGACATTGGAGTTTCCACTGCAGAAGACTCTTTCGCAGCACAGCCATGTCTAGAAGTTCCCACTCCTCTTTACACGATTTCCAGAGACCGTCTAATGTTCGAGGATGCCTGTTTCCTAGGGCTCTTTTGAAGAGTCTAAAGGCACAAAATTCCATCGGTGATGCATTAGAGACTTCACTGGGATGTTGCTGAATGGAATAGCATGTATTCCAGTTTCCTGCTCCATTCTCTCCAGGAATACCAGGGTTGAACCCGAAGTGTGTCTGGAGGCCTTGTCTTGGTGCACCCAGACTTGGTTTTTGTCTGTAACATAGAGAGCTGGGATTTCGGTCCGGTAAATCGGGGTGAGAACTTCTACCTGGTAGTACTGGGAGTTGATTTTGGCCTTTTTAGCTACTCTACGAATGGTCAGTTTTCCATTGTAGCAATATCCCGCGTTGACCATAAATCCCTTGGAGAAACTTTCTCTCCATTCGGCATACCACTTTTGAAATTTTTTTTCACCCCTTTCTCTATAGTAAATTGCCCGGGGTTTGTTGCAGTCTCCTAGATAAACATATACTCCTTCAAGTGTGACCAACAATTTCAATTTTTCTCCTGCCAGGTGCTTTTCGTAGAGTTTCCTGCTGTTGGTGTGGCATTTGGCAATGTGACGTGGCACAATTTATGAACCCTGCTTTTGTGGCGCTTCTCCATGTTTAAATATTTGTTTATTATGGTGTTTACAGTTTTTAAGGGATATTCCCAATCTGTTCGCAATCATCCTTTGTGTGGCAGGGTTACCACCAGAGATAAGGACCTTGACCTTTCTGATTACATCTGGGGTGCGGGTAGTAGCAGGTCGTGGATTTGTCCGTTTTTCCCCGCTTTTGGAATTAATCCCAAGCGAACCTGTCCCTTTTTATTAAGCACTGAGCTAATTCCACACTTTGACACCACAAAATTACGTTTTTTGCAAGCCTCAATAATTGCAAATAACTATAATTAGTGTCGGAAAGGGCAGTAATATACCCTTTCCAAATCTTCTTAGACATTATGAGAGCAACAGACGTGCGAGTGTAACAGAAGCAGCGCACTGACTAGTTTGATCGCCTCGCACGCTCCTGTCCTGATGAATCACACTCTAACGTCACAATATACTTGGAAAATCGTTCTCAGAGATCGGAAACAACCCTCCGTATAATGGAAATGGACAGCTAATCACAAATGAAATTTTGAGGAAGTGGCTGAATTCAAATACCTAGGAACAATAATCGCACATAGGAATGAGATGCACAATGAAATTAAACCTAGACTCAATTCTGGAAATGCCTGCTATTAAGCATTACAGAGACTTTTGACATCCGAACTTCTTTCAAAAATCGTTAAACTGAAAATATATAAAAACTATTATTCTACCAGTTATATTATATGGATACGAAACATGAACTCTTACTTTAAGGGAGAAAAGGAATTACGAGTATTTCAGAATAAAGTTCTTAGGAAAAATTTTGGACCAAAGAGAGATGAACAGGCGCACAGTGGGGTATTTTGCCGATTTAGGCGGCCAAAATTATTTTTGCAATTCAGTTGAATATAAATGTGCCCTCTTATTAAATTAACTGTATTTTAAGAGAAATGTAGTACATTTTAAATTTAAAAAAAAATTACGTTTTTAAACTATATAATCCAACTATTAAGTACCATGAACAGATATAAGAAACTACAACTCAAAAAGAGCACTCTTACAATCAATTATACCTAAATAAGGCACTACTACAAGCATTGGACTTTAAGTATATGTCCATAATCTGCAGTATTATGTGCACAATTTGTCCTTCTGTAAGATTTCCTTTAAATTTCTACTTTTCCATTTGCTGGCAGTTAAGGCCAATTACAAACTTAACATAAATGTTTATACACGTTATAACTTTTGATGATGAATTTTGATTGTCACAACTCTTCATCAGAAGATACTTCCATTTCATCTGAAGATTCAGCTGTATCTGGTTCCAGATGCACCACATGAATGTTGTTTGAGCGTCCACCATGCTGAGCATCACTGTGTGCTTGACAGAAAATAATGTATTTTCTAATGTCACTTTAGTGTTCTGTAGATTATTTGTTGAGCTTTTTTACATATTCTATTTCTTTATTAGTTATGTCAGTAGATTCTTTAACGAATCTTATTCTAATGGGACGACAATAATGTGGCGAAGAAGGAGTTGGATTCTGCCAGATCAATTTATCATTATTTGTACTACAAATTAGTTGAACTGGTACAAAAGAACTCTGAAAAATATTTACATCTGAGTCAGCATCATTCTGAAATTTCTGCTTATACTGAGTTTGTTGCGATACACCACAGCACCATTTGCAAATTAACACCAATGAGCTACTTTCCTCTTGAATTAAAGTCTGTACAACTTCCTCTAAATGTGTCAGCAATCGTATAACAGTAAGATCCAATAATTGTTGCAAATTAATTGCAGCACAAGTACCAGTAACATATAAGATTCTTTATCGCGGATAGCAATCCGTTTTTGCCTTTTGTAGTACACTGTAGCAAGGATATATATTTTTATTGACGTTTTTTATTATTTCATATTGTCTTCTCGAAAGACCAGTTTCGACAAACACGGCCAATGCACTTAATGCCGCTAATTGTGCTTTGTCTTCCTGAAGACTAAGTATGTTTTCTTATTTTTTCCTGCACGCTTTGGAGAACTGGTTATTTCCTTGAGTACTTTACAAGCAACTCTTCTTTCCGTAGTTCTTAATTTCACTTGTGCAGCATAAGTCAGGCCACCCGTGTCTGTACTGCTACGTAAATCCTCTATTTTCCTTATTTTGCTTCTTTCGCTCAAATCTTGAAATGTCTTCGTTGGCCGTCCTGTTCGACTCACTACCTTAGGAATTGTGAATATCCCTTCAAGCCAATCACTATTTTTCTTAAGAAGTATATCCTCTTTCTTATGTGCTGTCAATTTTCTTTTACTTAAAATGTGAAAATGTGAAAATTTGTGTTTTATTTCCTTTATTTGTTCGTCTGATTAACTGTTATACTGTAAAAGGTAATTTTCCAATAAGTCTAATTTTTCATTAATATTCAGGCAAATTTGCTGTTGCATAATGTTAAACAGCTTTCTTCGAGTCATTATATTAACGTCCGATGGCCCTAATACATAAATCGAGAAATTTAAATTAGAAATAATCACGTAGTAAAAAATATAATTTTTACTAATGTTTTAACAAACTTATATATAATGGAAAACCGGGCGAATCCGCGGGCAATTTTCATAAAATTGCTAAGCCAACACTTCAACCTTTCTATGACACTAAAGAAAAGTGCCCGGAAATATACGGAAGTATAACTAAAATACTGAAGTTTGTTAAAATTGGCTTCAGAAAATAACGAAAAACATACGCTATTTGAAGAAGCTTAATTTGAATCAAAATAGATATCAAGAGGATAAAAACAATTAAAATATGTTAATAATAACTGTATTATCACAATCCATAACTATTCACTTAAAAATATAATCCCTAATTAGCAATAATCTATGTTGAACATAAGCTTGTACAAAGAGCGCCGAGAAAAAATATTTGCAGTATGAGAGAGAGTCAATTTTCGATTGATCGTACAGACTAAAGGTAACACTGACTGATGAAAATTGGGTACCGTATTATCGGCTGATTATTCAGCTATGATATGTGCTATTTTTTTCCTGTCTAGAATAAATTTCAGAAAATCAACTTTTGGCCGCCTAAATCGGTCAAATACCCTACTGTGAGACGGCTGAATGGAGAAGACTACATAACAGTGAACTACATGGTCTTTATAGGAAGCCAGATATTATAAGAACAGTTAAGTCTCGTAGACTGCTGTGGCAGGACATGTGGCACGAATGGGAATGAAAGACATGCATGGAAGCTTCTTGTAGGAAAACCAGAGGAAAAACTCCAGTTGGTAGACCAGGAAGGAGGTGGGAGAATAACATTAACTATGATTTGAGGGAAGTAGATTATACAGGGAATGATTGAAAAACATTAGCTCAGGAACGAGATGTATGGGGAGCTTATGTGCGCGCGGCCATGAATCTACGGATTCGATATTGCCAGTGAGTTAGTTAGTATTCAGTTACGTTTTGAGAAAGCTAACATGATGGTCTTTACAACAGCCATCTTGGGTCATATTTTAACATACACATTTTAGGTTACAGTGAAACTTTAGTAATAATAGGTCAAAGTAAAATTTATATTTCCTCGGTCATTTTAAATCAAAGTACAACTATATATATATATATATATATATATATTATTAATAATACTATATCCTTGGCCATTTTTAGTAAACGTACAACTTACATATTTTCTTGGCCAGTTTATGTTAAAGCAAAACTAACATAGACCTATTTCCTCGGCCATTTTAGATTAAAGTACACCTTACACATCTTTTAGGTCACCGCTGTGGTCTCGAGGTAGCGTGCAGCCTTGTCACGCAGCGGGCCCGGGTTCGATCCCCAGTCGAGGCAGTTTTTCTGGGTGAGATTTTTATCGGGGTTTTTCCTCACCTATAAGATACATGTCAGGAAAACTTTAAGGCCCAAACGGTCTCCGAAATCATATGGCCATCATCATCCTTATCATCATCATCATCATCATCCTTCACCGGTGTGGAAAGCAATGGGAAGCTACCACACCTACAATTCCCTAGTAAAGCTGCAAGCATAGTATGAAAATGCTATGATTGTAGTGAAAGACCAACCCTCGGGCAGAATTACTATCGATGGACTAATATTGTACATACATCCAGAGACTTTCAATTTACTTTGCAATACATTATTGTTATATGACAGATAGACTTGTGTACACGTTGTTTTTGAGTACACACGTCGCCATTTCATCATTACATGAAACTGAAACTTATTAATGATACTATTATAAAGTAATATAAGTTTTATAACATCTTTTGATCTCTTATAAAATACATTCATAGTAAGTGAGGGGAGATGGCATTTGGTCTGTATTTCACTCATTCTCCATTATATGAAATCACTGTGTGTCTAGTAGTGTAATACGCACAATATTATCCAGATGTATCGTTTCAAATATGAGAAATCCTTGGACATTTTGTTTTAAACAGATTGGTGAGCAGTATTCTTATAATACCCATGTCTTCTTTGAAAGATGTAACATAATTAATTTTTGATTGAAGTAGATTTATTTAAAATAGTTTGTAACCATATGGAATGCCATCTATGGCCCGAGTTAATTTTTTTTTCTACGAAACACTTTCGTGGCATCTTCCCCTTATGTTTGGTATAATATGTCAACTAATTAAAAAAATATTATCCTCGTATAATGCTAACACAATTTTGAATCCTATTGGAGAATCTGAATGTTTATAGAGTATAGTTTAAGTAATTCTTTTATACAGATTTTGGAAAATTGAAAAGTCAAGCCAAATAAAATATATTTTATAATCTATTATTTTAAGTGGGTGTGTATTTTACAAACTGGATTAGGAAATGACTGTGAAATATTCTATTGTAGAGTTTGTATATTGGAACTGTAAGTTTTTAATACTAATGACATTCAGGAGAACTTTATAGAGATGATTATATACATGGGGACTTAAATATTAATCGATTTATTTTTCTTGTTCTTTTATTTGTTATATCAATAATGTTTTTGATTATTAGCCCTAATATAATTAGAATTTTAATTGGCATCTTAATCAGACATAGGAGTAAGATACCACTTTTGTAGGTTTAAAAATAAAAATAAAATTTAATTGTACAAAAATATGATGACCTTTAGGGTAAGCATTTTCAACGATGCTATATAACATAAAATATTATGTTATAACTGCCCAGAATGCATACTTCTAATTGATAAGCTTACATGTCTCGTTAGGCCTATATTTTAACTATGGCATTATCTCACCATTTACCTCAATTTATATAATTTGACATAAAGATTGGGAATTGGGTTGAAAACATAGGTAGACCCTACATCAATTAATCAGTTGATTAATAAATTAATTTATTTGGCGTTTACTTGATGAAAATCCATATTTATTTAATTAAATAAAAATAAAACTTAAAGTTTTATATGATTTCCATATTTATTATAATATAATTAATTCTTTGTGTATGTTAGAATTATTTTTATATTTTAAAAATGTCTCCTAAATTCATTTTGCTTTACATTATTAACTAACTAACTAACTAACTCAATGACAACATCGAACCCGCAGGTTCATGGCCGCGCGGGCATAAGCTCTCCACACATCCCTATCCTGAGCTAAGGTTTTCCAATCATTCCCTGTATAATCTACTTCCCTCAAATCATAGTTAATGTTATTCTCCCACCTCATTCTTGGTCTACTAATTGGGCGTTTTCCCTCTGGTTTTCCTACAAGAAGCTTCCATGCACGTCTTACATTCCCCATTCGTGCCACATATCCTGCCCACTGCAGTCTACGAGACTTAACTGTTCTTATTATAGCTGGCTTCCTATAAAGACCATGTAGTTCACTGTTATGAAGTTTTCTACATTCACCCGTCTGTTCATCTCTCTTTAGTCCAAACATTTTCCTAAGAACTTTCTTCTGAAATACTTGTAATCTCCTTTCCTTCCTTAAACTAAGAGTCCATGTTTCGCATCCATATAATATAGCTGGCAGACTAATAGTTTTATATATTTCTAGTTCACAACGTTTTTTTAAAGGAGTTGGGACGTCAAGAGTCCGTGTAATGCATAATAGCACGCATTTACAGAATGGAGCCTATGTTTTATTTATATGTGCATCTCATTCCTATTTGTGATTATTGTTCCTAGGTATTTGAATTCAGCCACTTCCTCAAAATTTCCCTAATTTGTCATTAGTTGTCCATTCCATTATATATTGTACTTCTATGTGTGACCATATATTTAGTTTTATTGATGTTTACTTCCAATCCCAATTTTTTTTAGTTTTACTCAATAGTGTGTAGTGTGACCTGTAGTCTCTCTTCGCTATCGCCAAATAGTACTACATATTTTACATTATTACCTAATTATTACATTCTTCAGCTTGATAATAATCATTACATAATGTTTTGTTTGTATCATTCTCCTTTGTATTAATTCTTTGTGTGTCAGAGTGAGTTTTATATTTTGAAACTTTCTTCTAAATTTTGTTGTTTTGTGTTATTTTATAATGTCTTTAATTACCTTCTTCAGTGTGGTATTAATCTAATCTATTTTGTTTTGTCTGTTTTATTTCCTTTTGTATTATTTCTTAATTTTTTATGTGCCAGAATTTATTTTATGTCTGAAACTGGCGCCTAAATTTGTGGCGTATTGTGTATAAGGATTGTACTATTATATAACTTCTGTACAATGTGTATTAGTAAGGAAATTATACATGATCTATATAAGGCTTATACACTGTATAACTAAACAACTGATGAAAGCCTGTATAAGAGATTTTTATTAGCAAGACTGCAAATGTTCAAGTATTATTTATGTAACTGAATTACACCCGAGCACGAGCACTTGCTCATTCTTGTGTCAAAGCTGTGTACAACATTTATTTGTGGATAAAATGTATTCTTATCCTTTTAAAAAATGCGACCTTATTCATAATTGTGTTCTTATTCTTATTCGTGACGTCACGTAATATAATTAATAAGTAATTAAAAATACTAAATTTTAAGTCTTTATTCACTCATTCTCACTCACTCACTCACTCATTACAATACTTTCGGATTTCGCTAATGCAGTTATACTGAACAAATTAATTTACCCCATGCTTGTAGTGAGTGGAGCTTTGTGGAAGAGTTTCTTTGAATTAGAGGAACAGCTGGCGGTTTATTTTGTTAATGAACAAGAGAAGACAAATAGAATAGGATGAGAGAAACTGACGTGAATTTATTGGTAATAAATCCTAATGGGACACACCCTATAGCGAAACGCTATTGTCAGTGTGGGATCAACACACCGCCCAACATTTAAAGCTGATGGCTCTGGAACACGACAAGTTTCCTTCACCTTATTGTAATTACTAAATGTACCTACTGACAGACTAAATGAAATACGTTTAGCAAATTCCGAAGAATGTAGATACTGAGGCAATTCTTATGAAAATACAGAAAATCTACTGCTACACATGTTTTTATATTATATCCCGCAAGCACTATCTGATTAAATTCGTTCACTATATATGCAATTTGGTAGCGACATGCATTCTAGAATTTTTACATTTTAATATATATTAATTGTTATATTCAACGTATTTCTTGGAGAGTCAGACACTGCAAAATAATACTATGACCTTTTCAGAATGTTACAAAGGAGGGACTTGATTTAAAGCGATAAAATTAAATTAATAAAATCGAGGTGAAAAACGACTGTGATTGGTTGTAAATCAAAATTCATTGAAATGTGCCCCATTTGGGGCATGAATTAAATGTCAAAATAAATGAATTAATCAGAGATTTTTTAACAAATCCTATTAATTAATACTATCATTATTAGGCAAGGGCTTAAAGAACTTAGTCTTTTTTCCTGTTTTGCTGCCTTTCAAAGGTCTATCTATTAATGTATATTAATACATGAAGAAAAAACTTTGTACCCCTTTTTAAGCACATTGCGCGCACTGAGGAGTGTGGTATTTGACATAATTAAAGTTTATATAGAGAAGAAGTGCAAACAAATAAAATTTATGTATAATATGTGTTACAAATAAATTAAATTAAACAAAATAAAATAAATTGTCTCTACGGAATTTATGTGTATTACTCATTCATTTGTTTACGTTCATACTGAAAGTGCATTGTTTACTTTGTACATACATTATATATTTTTGTTTAATAGGTATTTATATAATATCATGTCATGTCCACCGCTGTGGTATCGAGGTAGCGTGCTGCCTTGTCAGGCAGCGGGCTCGGGAACGATCACCGATCGGGATAAGTTTCCTGGGTGAGGTTTTTTTTCGGGGTTTTTCCTCACCTGTAAGATAATTGTCAGGAAACTGTAATGCCGAAACGGTCCCCGAACACCATCTGGCCATCATTATCATCAATATCACGTTCGCCTAATTATCTTAAGTTTAGTTTAAGGCCTCTCCTGGCGCATTGTTTATCCATCATCATCATCATCATCAACTCTCATGTCATCGGCGCAGCGTAACTCCGCTTTCCAGGCGCCCCAACCTCAGAAATGGGTTACAAGTACGCCATGCCAGGAGAGAACCCAGAAATATCGAAATGACTACCTGAGGCATTTGAAAAAATCATATTATTTTTGTATTATATTATATTGAATTGAAAATTGTGTATCATCAACGTGAATTGACTTACTTTTGCGTATTTATTATTAGTGGTTTAAAAAAAGTAAGTATATTTTATTATTTAGATTTAAATTAAACCCTGTATAATCTTGTTTTCAGTAATATCATTACATTTTTTAATATTTACTTAATCGCACCTACTTCCATTATGCCTCGACATAGAACATTGATGAGTCCGGAGTGAGAGACGAAGAAGAAGAGGATATATATTCCAGTACACATAATAATAGGCCAAATGCAAATTTAAATAGTAAAAAAAATTATGAAATTATTTTGAGAGATACATTTAAATGCGCACTGAATGTCATTCCAAGAAATTTTAATAGTTTTGATTGTGATTGATGGATTTACAATGCAGGTTTTGCAATGCAAAACATTTCGAATCTGAAGTCACTTTAGGTGAAATGACTGCATTCACTTCATGTTGTCATGAAGGTAAATCAATACCGGCCTTAGGTCAAAATTCATATTTTAAATTATTGTATGATGAACTTATTTCAAATAAACAATTTTACCATTTAACTGTGAAAGAACTCTTCCACTTCACCAGGTTAAATTATACAGATATCAACAATTATTAATTATTTGTGACAAACTTAAAAAAATAATGAAATGTGGTCTAATTTCAACCACTGGGCGAGCACTAGTTTTTAAAAATCTTCGTCAATACAACTTTCGCATATCTTCCAAGACCAAAAACTGATTTCAGTGGTTGCTCTCTCTCTCCAGGCACACCATTAAAATATTACGACACATAGTCTTGTCAGTGACTATGTTCTTTCCCACAGTTAGGCATTTTCATTAATTTTAGCAGACGCTGATTTTATACTTTCATTTAATTTTTCATGTATTCATTTCATACCATTCGTCACCTTATTTCATGTTAGGTAAACATTGTTTGATTTGGCGAACCACAGATGTTGAAAATATTGATTTTGGGGATCTAATGGGAACTGTTTGGTTACTCATGACTCCAAGTCTGAATGCCAACCTAAGGTGTAGAATGTGAGCCACGGGAGGGTTGTAGTCTCTCTCGCGGCCATGATTCTAACTTATAGCAAATGGCGGTATGAGTCATGAATGTAGTGCTTTATGTGAGGGCCAGGGATACAGCCATAACAAACTATGTAACATGAATTTCCTTATCTATTGCAAAGCGCAATAGACTCTGAAGTAGAAACACAAAAATACATAAAGAAAGAAACAAAGAAAAACATATAGAAAGATAGAAAGTATATATAAATATAGAAAGATAGATATAAATATAGAAAGAAATAAAGAAACAATAAATAAATAAGTAAATAAATAACACATAAATAACAAATAAATAATAAAGAGAGATAAATAGAAAGATAGAAATGAATAAATAAATAAATAAAGATAGAAAAAATAATAAAGAAATAAAATAATAAACAAACAAATAAATAAAGATAGATAGAAAGATAGAAAGTAAGAATGAAATGTAGAAAGATAGAAATAAACAAAGACAGAACGAAGCAATAAATAAGTAATAAAGAAAGGACGGTAGATATAGGTAGGTAGGAAGGTAGATAGGTAGATATATAAATGGATGGATAGGTGGATATATAACCATATATCCACCTATCCATCCAGTTGACTGAACAGTTGAATGGTTGGATGGATAGAAAGAAAGAATAAAAGATAGGCAGAAATATATATATATATATATATATATATATATATATGGAAATAAATAAATATAGAAATGATAAAGAGATAAAGAAAAAATAAAGAAAGAAATAAAATAACTAAGTAAATAAATTAAGATAGATAAAAAGATAGAAAGAAAGGAAAATATAGAAAGAAACAAAGAAAGATAAAAACGACAGAAATAAGTATAATAGAAATAAATAATAAAGAAGTAAAGAATGAAAGAAAAAAGTGTCATTGATTATTAACATTTTTAGCAATCTATGTCTTGATATATAAGTTTTTGAGACTTAAAACGCTTTTACAATGAAGGCAAATGAAATTCCCGGGGATAGCAATTACTGGCGGCCATTCAACACGTGACCCAAGGCAGTACAGATTGTGACTGCAGTATAATTTGGGGCATTCGCATCACAATGTTGTTGCCATATTGCAATTTCTCATCAATTACAAACTTTTCTCCCACTCTCTCCCATAACACATTTACTCTCTACACTTGTATCCTGAAAAAAGTCAGGATTTATGAATTTAATTTACTTTAATCCGAAACTTTATCATTTCTAGTTACTGCCAGATTAATTTTATTTTTTAGCGTGTGAATTTACTGGATTTTGCAATGGAAAAAAAATACTTTATACAGAAAGAATTTTTTAAGTTTTTTTTAATGGATTTAGTATTAAAGCTTTTTATATCGAATCTGTTATTTTTTTAGCCTAGGGATTATTTTTCCATGGAGAAAAGGAATGTAATTAATTTGAAACGTAGCATATCAGTTCTGCAATAATTTCCAAGCAACCACTTCGATGTGTTGCAATATTGGAACGGAAATTGTATTTTGAGCAGTTCAATCGATCAGTCAATGTGATTCAGAACTAGATTGGATTTTGTGAGAACACCAAGTTAAACTATATCACATTACACTTTATTTTTCCCTTCTCTTACATGACTAACTCACTGGCACCATCGAACCCGTAGGTTCATGGCCGTGCGGACATAAGCTCTCCATACATCCTTATCCTGAGCTAATATTTTCCAATCTTCCCTTTTATAATCAACTTCCCTCAAATCAAGAGAGATGAACAGACAGGTGAATGGAGAAGACTGCGTAACTGTGAGCTACATGGTCTTTGTAGAAAGCCAGATATAATAAGAACAATTAAGACTCGTAGACTGCAATGGTCTGGGTATATAGCACGAATGGGAAATGAAAGAGGCGTATAGAAGCTTCTTATAGGAAATTAGAAAGAAAACGCCTAGTTGGTAGATCAACAATGAGGCGTTAGAATAACAATGACGGTGATTTGAGGGAAGTAGATTATACAGGAGATGATTGGAAAGGCTTAGCTCAGGATAGGGATGTATGGGAAACTTATTTCCACGCGGCTATGAACCTAGGAGTTCTATAGAGCCAGTGAGTTAGTTATATGTTTACCTCACAGATTTTGATGGTCTAGTATTTTAATTTCATTACATGATCATGATAACACTTATTAAACGGGATTTTATTTCAGAAGTTGTGTTATGATTATCAGGATTTTCATAAGTAATGCCACGAGTGATTTCCAAATTATCGATAAATTCACGACTCACGAAGTGAGGAGCGAATTTATCTAGAGAATTTGGAAATGAAGAGTGGCATTTGTTAGGACTATTTAACGAATAAAATTAAGCTGTTTACTCACAAATCGTTATTTAACTATAGTTATTTTAAAATGTTTATATATTTAATGTAAACGGCGATGTTTGAAAACAAATGAGACACGATAGGTACGCTTCATCTGCTTCTTTTGTTTATCACTGCAACCAGATCATACTATTTATTGCCAAACGAACGCCATATTGTAAGAATGCTCTCTAGTGGAGAAAAAATGAAACACATCAAACTGTAGGCCTATATTAATTCATTTCTGATGTCCTATGATGTAAATATGACAATTATATTTTTCTGGATTGTTACCTGGGAAAAAATACATTTAAGAAAGTGCAAACAGTGGTTTCTTTTTTTGGTGGTATAATCAATAGCTACAAATGTTTTTATATAACTCCCGCATGCGGTATGTGACATTCATGCACTATATATACAATCTGGTAGCCGTATTTCTCGTGGGCTCAGTCACTACAAAATAATGGTCAGACCTGTTCAGAATATTAAAAAGGAGGAGCTTTCTTTAATATGGTAATTATAACACTTTAAATATTTCGTGAAACACGACTCTGATTGGTTTGTAAAACAGAAATCATTGAAACGTGATTGGTTATTGACTCCCATTTGGGGCATGAGTTAAATAGTCAGTACAAATATATTGAACCGAAATCTCTGGAATAAAACAACCCGAAGAACCATCAGTCAAAGCTTAGAGTTAAGATTTTCTCATTGAGAGCAAAGAAAACAACGGTATCGACTTGGTGTTTCAAGAACAAAACCAATAATCCCATCATTATCCATCACTGTTGGTATACTGTTTTCTTGGAAGAAAACACGAGGATTAATAGAAGAAAGCAATAAGTACATTTATCGCAAAAATGTCATTTCACTGTTTCTTGCTTATGTGAAATAAATGTCTGATAGGCCTATGTATGCATTTAACTACCGTTAGGACACGGCCTGCTGATACCTACATTAATATGTATTTGTATACAAAACAACCCCTTGTTAAAATAACTGAAATAGTATTTAAATGAAGTAAAAACAGTGAACGCAGTGATATAATGAAGATAAAACATAATCACATTTAATATATAATGCAAATAATACATTTATAATGCATTTTCCAACAAAATGTCGATAAATGCTACTACTAATACACTATTTAGAAATTTCAAGTAAAACTGTACCCTATTTAAATACAAAACAGTTTGTGACGCATTTTTTGGCTCGTTGCTTAAATTACCGCCTTCTGAAAAATCGCTGTTAGCTGTAGAACTCCTTATAAAGAAATAGGAGTAGAATTTGGGTCGTGTGCAGCTTGCAAACAACTCCAGACGTGATTTCTGGAGGAATAATTTTCCAGATACATCCATTCTAGAAGAATCAACATCTCAGACTTTCGATTCGAGAGAAGTCGGATTGCGGTTCCAAGTAATTCCAACCCTCGGATATATAAAGAGATGCGACATTCTGACGAGTCAGTAGTGTCTGAATTGTGGACGAGTAGAAGTGACCCAAGCGCGAAGATAAAAAAAAAGTGAGTAAAGCCTGTGAAGAATTGAGTTACAAAAATAAAATGTGAAAAAGAGTCTTATAGTAAAAAATTATGTGTTCATACAATGCGGTATAGAGAAAGAGATGAAGTTTATTTGGAAATCAATGTAAACATTTGTGAAGGTAATTTAAATAAATTTGGACTGTACTCATCTCACCACTACAAGAGACAATAAATAAATAAATAAATAAATAAGTAAATAAATAAATAATATCTATATAATTAAAGTACATAAAGAAGCGTTACTGCTATAAAGTATATCCATCCATCCATCCATCCATAGTAATTCTGCCCGAGGGCAGGTCATTCACTGCAATCATAGCATTTTCATGCTATGCTTTGCAGTTTTACTAGGGAATTTTATGTGTGGTAGCTTCCCGTTGCTTTCCACACCGGCGAAGGATCATGATGATGATGATAATGATAAGGATGATGCCGATGATGAAGGTCATATGATTTCGGGGACCGTTTGGGCCTTAAAGTTTTCCTGACATTTATCTTACAGGTGAGGAAAAACCCTGATGAAAACCTCACCCAGAAAAACTGTCCCGACCGGGGATCGAACCCGGGGCCACTGCGTGACAATGCAGCACGCTACCTCGAGACCACAGCGGTGGACATATATATATATATATATATATATAGAGAGAGAGAGAGAGAGAGAGAGAGAGAGAGAGAGAGAGAGAGAGAGAGAGAGAGAGAGAAAAATGAATAACGATTCTAACGTCTCATTATTTTGTTTACAAAACACATGTCATAATAAAATTATTTTTTTCCATTACTAATACAAAATGTGTCTGATTAATTTAAATTAATATCTAATTTCATTATACAAGTAAGTCCTGAAGTATTGCATCGCTTTATACAGAGTTTCTAGGAGAGATGATTGATGTCTGGTGGAGGGAGCTTCTGTTTCCCATGCATGAGGTCGCGTGTTCGATGCTGGTGTCATGTTTTTTTTTCTCTCTCGTCCTTATTTCAATTAATTTTCTTTCTATTGTTTCATTTCTTTTGCTTTGTTTTATTTTCAGTATTTACCGCACTACTTATTTACACTATTTTTTTTTCCATTGCATGGCACACAACGAAGTAGAAGGGATTTAGTTTCTCAAGTAGTTGTATATTTGTGAACCAAATAGCTGATCTCTGATCATGCGCAGTGGCCTCATTCTGAGACTTGAAAATTGTCTTTGCGCCATCAATTATTTCAAAGGCTGTACATTAACGACATATTCCACGCGACAGCACTGTGTCGTCATAATGCACGCTTCTTGAGCCACAACAGATGACAGTGAGGAGTTTTCTTGCGAACTTATTAATCAGTGAATTTAATGGTAAAAAAGTAACTTATGTTTTATCGTCTGGCCACGACACGAGAATATATATATATATATATATATATATATATATATATGGTATGATAAGAAAAATTAATGCCTGGACGGGATTCGAACCCGGTACTCTGAGTCTGTACCTCAGCGTGTTATCCATTACACCACCAGGCGAATCCAATTCAAACACTTATTTTTCTTATATTTGTATTGTATTCTCCATTATTACTAGATGCCGCGAGAACTCGGTCTTCATTTATATATATATATATATATATATACACAGGGTGATTCAAAAGGTTGCGCACACATTTCAGGAGCTTATAGAGGGGTCGAAATACAACAACTTTTGATTAACAACTTAAGGTCTGGAAATTAATCCTGGGTCAGTACAAGCACTGGAATGTCTGGATGGACAAGGAATTATTTTGTGCACACATTTAAGCAAATGTAAGTTTATTCACCAACTTGGTTTTACAACACTAGGTGTTCAAAATGCCTACCACCACATTGATTACAGGCATGTTCTTCCACGTGAACTAACTTCCTCTTCCATAGCGACTGTTCGAATCGTACATGGCCGTCCTACATGATGCCATGAACGCAAAAAATCTGTCTCCCGAGTCGGTTGTGAACGTTTTGAAACGTTAGAGGATGTGGTTGACATCTGTTCGGATGTTGTGCGCTATACAGATCTTGTGCTTCGCGTGCATTACCATTTGCTTTACAATACATGAAATGCATGTCTCGAAGTTCTGACAACGTGTATTTCATTCCATAAAAATCACAAATCTTCAAAGTAATGCTGTAGTGGACCTTTACAATACACTGCAGATACCGTACTGAAATGAAAACAACCTACAGAGCGCACGGATGACTATCAGATGTTAACAGAAGAGCACACAAGTACTGTTCTGCACTAAACGGTATGACAACAACAGACGAAGCGTCTTCATAAATTCATAAAGTAGTGTAGTGCCTCTCTGAAAAGTAAGCTTAGACCCGCGTAGAAGTTCCCGACTTTCCCAGTCTTGTACTGAACCAGAATTACTTTCCAAATCATAAGTTACTAACCAAAAGTTGTATTTCGACCCCTCTACAAGCTCCTGATATTTGTGCGCAACCTTTTGAATCACCCTGTATATATAGGCCTACATACAAATTTCTGGGCTCAACAATTTGGTCTAATTCAGAGCGCTGTAGAAACTGTTGTTTTGAATATAATTGTCTAGAAGAGATGTGGGAAGGTGGGTCATGGAATTCACACAGGAACAAGTGAAGTTGTGACCAGAGTGAAACTCATGTTGCAGTTTCCGTTCTGCCTCACAAGTTTCTGAAGTTTATAACTTTCTCGGACTCTCGCTCCTTTGTTATACTCCCATATGTTCTCTTTCCATTTATGTGATTGCTAAAAGAAACCAAATCAAATTGAGACAAATCTGTAGCACCAACTGCCTCTTCTAATAAAAAGTGGAACTCTGATATACAGTACATGTGACGTGTGTGTCCTATTTTGTTAGATTCGTTTCAGCATTAACAAATGAAAGTCTTGAGTTTATAAAATGAAAAATGACTGACAGAAACAACATGTCAAATAAGAAACATCTGGATGTAAGACTACATTTTTACTGGTCGAATATCGATTTCATCTTTAGGCGTATAAAAAATGTAGTTCCCCTCTCAAACTAGCATAACAGATAAGATAAAAAATGTATTTCTAGCACATCTCTATATACATTATATAGGAGAATTAAAAATTTGTTTGATTTATATACAAATTTCCAATGTTTACACATCTTTCTGTGCCTAAAGCTTTATTTTGCTTCTCCACTCGTCTCTACTCTTCCACTCCATTTCCTCCAGTCCTTTTGTTCTCATTCCAGTTCTTATTTATTGCATGCACGAGTTTCGAGGTCTTCCTTTCCTTCTTCTTCCAGGTGGACACTATTCCAATGTTTTCTGGGTAACCTTTCTTCTTGCATTCGTCGTACATGCCAATAGCAATTGCTTGTTTATATTTTAAAATATAATAATAATAATAATAATAATAATAATAATAATAATAATAATAATAATAATAATAATAATAATAATAGCTTTATTTTACCTGGCAGAGTTAAGGTCTTAAGGCCTTGTCTACCATTCAACCAGGATACAAAAAAAATACAAATATTATTCTTACATCTAAATAACAATAAACAAAATTATTACATGGTACATCTACAATATAATCATTATTTACAATGTATTTTTGATTTAATCTGATCTAACGAATGAAATATAAAATGTACAAGGTAGAAAAATGAGAGAAAAGCAAACTATCAATGACGTAGGATACATTTAATTTTCGAGAAAATTAATTATGTAACAAATAATTGTTTAAACGTGACTTAAAAGTGTGAAGTGTGCGGCAACCCCTCATATCTTGAGGGAGGGAATTCCAGGAACTGAGACAGAAGTAGAATAAGGCGATGTGCTTATGGAGAGGGATTGTTAGCAGACTGTTATCTTTTATTTTAGTAGATTAAATGAGCATTGTTACATTCTTATACACGCGCAATGTAGAATATGTTTTTGCGCGATAGTGCGTTTTGTCGCACTTACAGCAATGGCGACCATAGTTAAAAGTTCAACTTCCTACATTTCGGAGTTGCCAACCTAAATAACTATTCTGTAATATTACATATTACAAACGACGCGTCGTGTGGGAAGTAAGACTACTGCCCTCTATGTATACTACGTACAATGTATATACAAAAATATAACCAAAAGTAGTGTTAATATACATTATACGAAACAAATCACTGCATTTTAAATGAACTCAACTTTATTTGAAAGAATATAAAACAATAAATATGTACTTGCCGTCATTATATAACTGATTGGTATCATGACCTCCTGTAGTTTCAACTAATAAACATTGCCCATTGCCACACTGTTAATGTTAGTCAATTGTTTATAACGAACGCAAATATTTCCAACAAAGATGTTATTATTTTACTACTATTTATTTTTTTGAAAACACCATCGTGCAAAAAATAATGTACAACGCACGTTTGTATTTTACAGAATCTCGGAAATTAAAAACCTCCCTATCGCTCAGTTTTTAAACATTCCTCGCTTCTGTAAAAACCACTTTCCAACCTCGCATTGTAATATGCTATTGTATTTCAGTTGTTTCAACTGGCCGCTTCTGTATAATTATAAGACATTGCATAGGAAAATATTTGAAAAGCGGAGAGAAACAAATTATATTCAATGTTTTCTTCTTCTTCTTCTTCTTCCGAATGCAGTATTGGGTGATGATGCCCGTTCTGCGACTACAAAAACTGATCTCATAGTTTTATTATCCGCCTGCTTATTTCCTGTAGTCTTTCGAGTATTTAAAGATTTCCCCATTATAGGTTACCGGCCTATAGTTGGGTAAGTCCAGTGGTGGGGTTGCCACCTCAATGCCTCTTGGACAGGCATGCTTTTCTGTAGGGGATGCTCCCTTAGCCTTTGAAGTTTCTCCTTCTCCGCAAGGCAGCGGATCCTCTCTCTTTCCCTGAGTGAGGGTAGGGTGTCTCTTCCGCCAAATCTGCCGTATTAAGGGTATCCCTCTCCGCCTTCATTGCCGTTGAGGTCTTCACCGTTCCCTGGCAAGGGGCCCTCACATGGTACTATCAGCCGGGCCAGCTGAACCAAGGTTTTTTTACGAGGTGTTACTCCTCCCCCTCCTCCTTTCTCATCCGGGCTTGGGACCGGCAATGGCGGAGTTTTCAATGTTTTCAAACAGTTAAATGGAAAATATCCCACATTAGCCATTGAGGATGTGGTGAAAATAACAGAATTTACAGGTGAGTCAACATAAAGCATAAATTATGCTCCTAATGAAATTTAATTGTGAATACATGATACGAGTATCTATCGACATCATGAAAAAAAAAGCGTAAACGTCTGATTAAGTGGAGCATATATAATTTTTTGTGCTAAATAATAAGACATTGAAGTTTTTAATTATTAGTACCAAATTATCTTGTATTCAGTCTTATTTTCCGTAAAATATGATGTTACCTAAGGACAATGTTTCTATCGATAACAATTCCGTACACAATTTAGTCATATAGCGGGTAAACGTAGCCCACAGTTCCCCCAATAGACGGAGTCGGCGGAGTAATACCTCATACACGTTTGTTTACAGTACAACTGGAACTTAGCTCGGAATTAGTATAGATAGGAAACATCTGACTTCACTTCAGGCGATAAAACAAAATGTTTTCATTGAATTAACAGGGTTACCTGTGAAGGCAGGAAAAAGAAACTAGTAGTAAAAAAAATACATCTATTCTCCTAACTAACCACCTGTTATTATCAAACCCGGAGGTTCATGGCCTCGCAGGCATAAAGCTCACCATACATATATCGCGGAATTGTTTTCCAATAATTTTCTGTATGTTCACAGTTCTCAAATCATGGTTAATGTTATTCTTCCAACTCATTCTTGGCCTACCTACTGTGCTCCTTCCCTCTGGTTTTCCTACAAAAGTGTTACTCTGTTGTTCTTTTATTACCCATTCGTGCTACATGTCCTGCCTATCGCAGTCTACGAGACTTAACTGTTCTTATTAAATCTGGTTTCCCATAAAGACCATATAGCTCACTGTTATGTAGTCCATTCAGCTATATGTTCGCCTATTTTGTTCCAAAATTTTTCATAAAAACTTTATCATCGAATGCCCATAATCTTTTATCATCTCTTAAAGTAAGAGTACACGTTTCGCATCCATATAATTGACCTGGAAGAATAACGGTTTATATATTTTAGTTTATTTATTTTTAAGGAGTCGGGATGACAAGATTCTCCATATATATGATAGCTGGGTTTTCCAGATTGATCCTATATCTAATTCCTTCATGTTTCCATTTATAGTTCCTAGGTATTTGAATTTCGTCCGAACTTCCCTACAAAAATTAATAAAACTGTTATTCTGCCAATTATATGATATGGAAGTGAAACATTGACTGTTATTAAGGGAGAAGAAAGGAATTATGAGTATTTGTGAATAAAGTTTGGACTTACGAGAGATGAACAGACAGGCGAACTGAAAATACTAGGTAATAGTGAGCTACATTATCGTTATGGAAAACCTGATATAAGAAGAACAGTAAGTCTCATAGACAACTGTGGCAGGATATGGGGCACAAATGAGGAATGAAAGAAGGGCTTTGAAACTCTTTGTAGGAACACTACAGGGAGAGGGAAAGCGCCCAATAGGCAGATCAAGAATGAGGTGAGATAATAATATTAACTATGATTTGAGGGGAGTAGATTATCGCCGTAGCCGAGTGGTTAAGACATTTTTCTCATGGAATTTCGGCCAGTATGGGACCGGTGCCCACCCAGCATCGTGAGGCATTTGGGTAGCTACAATAAGAAGCGACTCCAGGTTGAGAATACCAGCTATAACGGCTGGGGGATCCGACATGCTGACCACATGTCACCCCTACACTGGTAGATGATATTTTGCCTCTGTGATTAACACATGTGGATGTGAGGCCAGCAGCCGGAAGGTCAGCCATGGGCCTTCTAGGCCTGTCGCGCTTGGAGTGGAGTGGAGATTATGCAGGGGATGATTGAAAAACATTAGCACAGGATACATATGTATAGAGAGCTTATATACGCGCGTCCATGAACCTATGGGTTCGATAGTGTCAGTGAATTAGAGTTTGATATCTCAATTTAGCTTTCAGCCACTTTTCAAAATTTCCTCCTACATGATCAACTAGCAGTTTCCACAATATGTTTATAATTTTGACACATATTTAATTTTATTGATATTTACTTCCAGCCCTGTTTTTAGTGTTATTTAATGGAATGTGTATATTCGAATCAGATTGTTCAAATAGCTTGGTAATATTTAATAGCATTTAAAAAGACCGCAATTGTTGGCAAACATGCAGGATTTCACCATATTGAATAAACAACGCTAGATTAATTTTCTCTTGAGATTGGCCACGGGAACTCAGTAGGTTACAATAAATTATGCTATACAGTTTAATTACTGTAACCTCTGTGCAAATATTTACCTGTATTTAATTAACACGGTTTATCAAGTGCAACTGCACTAACTGGGTCACTATTACTAACGCCTGCAAATTCAGTCTACCAGCATCAGTCTACAAATTTTCCATGGCTTTTCAAAAGCTGGAGTCAATCACTGCGAATATGTTTTAGTCGTACACTGGAACCTGATTATAACTAATTCACTGGTACTATTGAACCCGGCGGTTCATGGTCGAGCGGACATAAGCTCTCCATACATCCCTAACCTAGGCTAAGATTTTCCAATCATCATCACAATCATCGTCACTCAGGATTAGGCAATTGCCCGTTCTGACTTCATAATGCATCAATTTAACGTTTTCTACGTATTCTGACATCACGTCTTCCTCTTGCTTGATAATGTCTTGCTAACAATGGACATCTCTTCTTACTCATTCCATTCATGTGATCAGTCCACTTTTTTGTGTAATTCGTAACGTTACCCAATAAAGACTGCACTTTTAATTCTTCTCTTATATCCTCATTTCTAATTCTATCAAATTTTGTATATCCTTTAACTTGTCTGAGGAACCTCATCTCCGCCGTCTGTATTCATCTTTCTGTTTTTTCGTTGGAGCCCAAGTTTCACACCATACACTATTGTGGAAATTGCCATAACTTTATACGTTTTTATTTTTGTTTCTTTTTTTTTAACTTTATTTTTGAACGTTCTCTGTATTGTTCCACATAGGCCTATCATCTGAAATTTATTTATTTTGGAATGAATACCTCTTTCCATATTGAAGCTAATATCACAGCCCACATGTTTGAAACTAGGCACCTGTTCTATACTTCGGTTTTATAAAATAATTTTGGATCTCACTGGATCTTTTCCTCTAAAAGCCACGATCTTTGTTTTCCTTACTGATATCCAATCATCCACTGTAAAATGAATCTCCCTCAAATAATAGATAGTGCTATTCTATAGTAATAAATTCACGATAAAATTCCATTAAGGCGTTAGAATATATAAAAAATATAATATTATGTAGGCCTTGCCTTTGATGCAGTCTCCTCAACTAATAAAATTATTAAAACATTGTAGGCCTTCCGGGACCAGTCTCATCCTCAGCAGAAGGCTGTTCGTTACTATCCAGCTACTATCCAGGTACTAATAGTTGAAGTTTAACGAACAACCTTCTGCTGAGGATAAGTCTGGTCCCGAAAGGCCTACAATGTTTTAGTCATTTTAAGATTTGAGGAGACTGCATATAACGTACATCATTTTATAATTTTGCGTTATAATTTTTCATATAATGTTATTCTATCCTTTCATTTAAGTCTACCTATTGGATGCTTCCCTTCTGATTTTCCTATAAGGATTTTCCATGTCCCTCTTTTATTCCCCATTCGTGCCACATGTCCTATGCATTGCAGTCTATGAGACTTAACTGTTCTTATTATATCTGGTTTCGCATAGAGATTATATTTTTCCATTGTATCTTCTCTTATTATATCTGGTTTCACATAGAGATTATATATCTCACTGTTAAGTAGTCTTCTCCATTCGCCTGCCTGTTCATCTCTCTTTGGTCCAAATTTTTTCCTAATAACTTTATTCTCAAATAATTGCAATGCCTTCTCCTCTCTATATTATAATGTTTCATATAATGTTATTCTATCCCCTCATTCTTAGCCTACCTACTGGACGCCTCCCTTGTGGTTTTCCTGTTTAGAATTTCCATGCCCTTCTTTCATTCCCTATTCGTGCCACATGTCCTGCACACCGCAGTCCAGGAGACTTAAGTGTTCTTATTATATCTGTTTTCCCATACAGATCATATAGCTCACTGTTAAGTTGTCTTCTCCATTCGTCTGTCTATTCATCTCTCTTTGGTCGAGAACTTTTTCTAAGAACTTTATTATCAAATACTTGTAATATTTTCTTCTCTCTTAAAATAATAGTCATTTGAAAATACAATAGGAAGTAACAGTATGGGGTTTTTGGTCTGTATCATTCTTGCCTCATAGAGTTGTTTCTTTTAGACGTATGTTTGCTCCATCTTCAGTTGATACAGACTGCACCGATCGAACATGCTTTGAAACATATGTCTAAAAGAAACAACTATATGAGGGAAGAAGACTAAACTTATTTAATAAGAGTCTGCGTTTCGCATTCATATAATTAGGAGAACAATAGAATTATCACACTACCAACAAGGGTTAGTAAATCCCCTAATGTGTACAATAGAGATTCCTCTAGAGGGATTAATTGAATTCTCTGGCACATTATATCATTATAACCAACTTCAATTACATTTTAATGCATCCCCCGGGCAACTATCATGAGGTGCAAATTACACTTGCCAAATGTGAGTTCGACTGCAGAAACATGTGCATGTTCATATTGAATTGTTATTATGAACTGGAAATGCAAATTTAAAGCTTTTGTTTGTTATCGATAGCCTGAGGTATGAGCGTGCATAACATTGCCCCAATAAATCGCCATATATATTGCACTAGGTGATTGCCCAGTGTAGCCCGGATGTTCATTTATCCCTATCTTCTTAATAGAATAGAATGTATTTATTTATCCTGGTGGAGTTAAGGCCATGTGGCTTTCTCTTCCACTGATCAGGACAAACATATGTTACATTTAAATACAAAAAAATACAATAGTAGTACATACTAAACAATTAATTATCTGGCCAAACTGAACAATAATGAAAATAATGTCTAAGAATACAATAAAATTAAATAACATTAAAATTAAACTAATGCAAGAATGTATACATAAAGAAATAATAGATCGAATCTACTATACATAGAAAGAAAAGGGGGGAAAATACAAATAAAGTAATAAACTGTAATGAATAATCTATCGCTTAGGCCTATATTTAAGACAGGTAAATATACTGGTCCCGCGCCGTAGCCGAGCTGTTAAGGTAGGAAGCCTTGGCGCAGAGCTACGGGACTTGCGCTGGTTCGAGTCTCCATGGGGGAAGACATTTTCTCATGGTATTTCGGCCAGTATGGGACCGGTGCCCACCCAGCATCGTGAGGCAATTGGGTAGCTACAATAAGTAGCGGCTCCAGGTTGAGGAACCAGCTATAACGGCTGGGGGACTCGACATGCTAACCATATGTCACCCCTACACTGGCTGTTGGTATCTACCTCTGTGATTTACACATGTGGATGTGAAGGGCTGGTAAAAGGGCAACCGCTGAAAAGTGGAAAGACCTTCAATCGGAAATATACTGACAATCTTAATACTACTTTTATTAAATAATGAAAATATTAATTGTTAAAAAGATGTTTCTGTTAATAATTTTATTTTCAATTTGTTTCCAGAAGATGATAAAGTTTGACAGTCTCTGAATAGAGTGGAAGAGAATTTCATGTCCTAGCAAGAGGAACTGTAAAACATTTTGATTAATATGTAGTGTGATGAATAGGAATATAATGGACAATGTGCTGATGTGTATCAGAGCGACTAAAGAGAAAAATGTATGCCTGTATCGACGAACAGACATGTACTTTTCTCATTTTAACACTTTAATTGCCATTATACTAATTTCTCGTGCCAGTTATTTAAATGTGGCGGACCGCACTTAAAAATAAATCACGTATGACTGTTCTTATTAGATTTATTGTGTAACTGGACACACATTTAAGTTATTACTGCTCGCTCATTTTCTTCTGTTTCATTAATAATACTAAATACATCGAACCAATTGATGTATCCTATAGGATACATTGTCAATTAAAGAGTTAAAAATCCCTGAACTCTTTTGTAGTAACCACTATTCGCACAAGAGCAAGGTCTGCTTCCACCAAGAAGACATTATGATGGGATTTTTATTTCCGTGCCATATCAGCTAATAAATCCATTACTGGCCCAAGTTAAGTCTGCACTAGAGAGGAAGTGTGTTAGCGCTAGTGTCGCCAAATTATTTCTCTATATAATTAACTACCTAAATAAGTAACTGACACTATCGTACCCGTAGGTTCAGTCATCGCGGACATAACCTCTTCATACATCCCTATCCCGAACTAATGTTTTCCATTCATCTCCTGTATAATGTACTTCCCTCAAATCATGGTTAATATTAGTATTAAAAGATTCGGGCTATGTGGCCGTGGTCTGTAACTGGTGTTTCTTCCACATTTCTCCCTCAACTATGAACGGCATCTTCAATTGAGGGAGAAATGTCTGGAAGAAACACCAGTTATAGGCCACGGCCACATAGCCCGGAATCTTTTAATGTTATGATTACCGGCCGTATTCCAAATGGTTAATATAATTTTCCTCCTCATTCTTAGTCTACCAGCTGGGCGTTTCCCTCTGATTTTCCTACAAGAAGCTTCCATGCCCCTTTTATTTCTCATTAGTGCAACATGTCCTGGCTATCGCAGTCTATGAGACTTAACAGTTCTAATCCTATATGGTTTCCTATAAAGATCATGTAGCTCACTGTTATGTAGTCTTCCCCATTCATCTGTCTGTTCTTTTCTCTTTGGTCAAAATTTTTCTAAGAACATTATTATCAAATACTTGTAATCTTTTCTCCTTTCTTAAAGTGAGAGTCCATGTTTCGGATCCATATAACTGGAAGAATAATAGTTTGATCTTTTTTTTCAGTTTAACTTTTTTTGAGAGAAGTTGGGACAAGAGTCCCTGCAATACAT
>JASPKZ010005813.1:0-47385 GCA_030220185.1 Diploptera punctata
CACCCTACCTTTGTGCCATTTAGACACCTTCGTAATAAGTCTAACAACTTTTTAGATTTCCGAACTCAAACAGGATACTATAACTTCCTTCTGAAATGAATCTATGATGCTTTTTGACGGTCTACATACAGTGATGACAGTACCATTACATTTCCATTTCTTTTCTAAAAATCTGTCTAGATTAAAATCTGATCTGTGTAGACCTGTTCTTCTAATGCACATTGATGATCTCCTAGAATTCATAAACATAGGGAGTAAGGCTGTTTACTATATATTTGTTAGAATGAGTACGGAAGTTGAAAGTATGAGATGGCCCTGTAGTTGTTGCACTCAGTTTTATCTCCTTTCTTATAAATTGGTACGTTACGATATAATTGCTTCCTTCCATTCCTTCTGGAAAGAGCTTTTTTCCCAATCATACAAAGCAACAAAGCGTGTATCTTGTTCATCAATTTTTCTCCCCCTGTTTTATCAGTTCTGCTGGGATCTCATCTGAACCTGAGGCTTTATAATCTTCAATTTTCAATTCGCCATCCAACCTCTAAGGCACTTGGACATGGACTAGCATTTTGCCGCTCTGTAAATTATCCTCCCACAAAATTGTCCTGTTCTGTATGTTACATTTAATAGCTGATTTTAAAGTAACTGTTCCACTATTTAATATTACTCCTGGAAATTTGACAATCATATCCCCATTTTCATTACGACTATGTTTGTTCTAGGGCTGAAAAACCCTTTCTCTCTATATAATTCCCTGAATATAATTCTTAATGTCCTATTTTTTGCATTATTCACGATAATTAATTCTCTCTCAAATATCCCTATTGTTTACTCTTTTGTAGTTGTGTTTCCCGTATAATACTACCCAATTGCTCTAAATTTACCTCATTTGGCTCGTTGTAACATTTCATTTTTGCTAGCTTCTTTTCTTTACAATGTCGGCACATTCCTCCTCAAACCATTTCTTTTTGCCTCTTTTGTAAAAACAATGCTTCTGATGCGGACAATTGAATAGTATCTGTATAGCCTCCCATTATGTATTTATATCAGTTTCTTATTCGTTTCCCACACGTCATCGCGAAAGATGTCCCGTACTTCAAATCTTTAGTAATTGTGATTTGGTTTCTTGCCGCCATTTCATATTTTCAAGTTTTTTTATTCACAAATTTTCAGAATCATCTTTAGCGTTTGTTCCTCTCATAAGAGATAGACGTTGTCTGATTTCACTCTGACCAGAGATTGATCGAATTGCAGTAGTCTGTCCCTCTAAACTGATTTTTTAACATCGAGGATGTACGGTGCCAGCGTTTATCCCTAATACAGATCTATTGGTTCCGAGTTTCTCCATTGGGGCGTCCAGGTTATTTATGAATTGTACTTTATACACTTATTTCGTTAAATGTAGAGTAATTAGTGTATATTTCTTTGTATTTTTTCTTTCTTTTCTTTTATATATAACACTGGGGAACAAAAAAAATTTTTTTTTTTTGGTGCCTGAAATTTTTCACCTGATTCTGGGTATTTCGGCACTGCTGATTGCAAAAATGTCATCCATTTTGTTGCAGCAGCCTCTAGTTTGCAAGATATTGATGATACTGCTCTTATGTACCACCATTGTAAATCGATTGTTTGCATAATACTAATTTGATTTAATCCAAGTTATATTCATGTTGTTGTTGCCGTTTGCATATGTAATTTTACTAATTTGACAATTGTTTATCCTTTTTCTAGACTGGACATGGCTTTCAACACGAAGAAAATGTGTGAATAATCCTGATGTGTTTTGGTTTCATCTGTGGGGAGTACACATTCACTCAACAAAGAAAAACCTATATACTGACTTTGTAAGAAGAGCTTATTTGGCCTATTTCAAAGTACAACTGGGAGATCAAGATAAGCCTTGGGCACCTCACATTGTAGTAAAACGTGCACAGAGCATCTACGACCATGGACAAATGGGAAACGGAAATGCTTGAAATTTGGGGAACCAATGATCTGGCGAGAACAAATAACCATAGTGATGACTGCTATTTTTGTTCAGTCAATGTAAAGGGCATCAATAGCAAAAACCGGAATAGATGGGTATATCCCAATCTACGCTCCGCAAGACGCCCTGTTCCACATTCAGAGGAGATACCTGTTCCAATTTTTACCAGTCTTCCAGAGTCACCAGAAGAAGAGGATGAATTCAACTGGAAGCTATTCTGAGGGAAATGACAGCGATTTCCCAGGACCTTCATCAGGTTTCATCCGGTTTAGTCAAGCGGAACTGAACGACCTCATAAGGGATCTAAGTCTTCCAAAGAAGTCATCTGAGTTGTTAGCTTCCAGGCTGGCAGGATAACAATGTCTGTTACCGGGAACAAAGGTCACAGTCTATCGCAAAAGAGAAACAGACTTTCCTGCCATTCTTCACAGTAGAAAATCAATTTGTTTTTTTGTATGAATGTTGAAGGACTGTTAATGAAGCTGGGTGTAAGAAAATACACACCAAGTGAATGGCGGTTATTTATAGATAGCTCCAAACGCAGCCTAAAATGTGTTCTTTTGCATAATGGGAACATTACCAGGTCAATCCCAATTGGTCACTCAGTTTCTATGCGTGAAAATCAAAACATAAAATAGCTACAGTGCTAGAGAAGATCTCTTACGTGATCACCAAGGGTAATGTGTGTCGATCTCAAGATGGTGAATTTTCTTCTAGGTCAACAAGGTGGGTACACCAAATACCCATGCTTTATATGTTTATGGGACTCTAGAGCCAAAGATCAACATTGGGTGAGAAGCATTGGCCTCTTAGAGAAAGCATGACCGTTGGAGGAAAAAAACATCGTTGCAGAACCTTTGGTTGACAGAAACAACATCATCTTGCCACCACTGCATATTAAACTTGGTTTAATGAAACAGTTCATCAAGGCGTTGAATAGAGATGGAACATGTTTTGGCTACATATGTACAAAATTTCCTGCACTGAGTAAGGAAAAAATAAAGCAGGTATATTGGATGGACCACAAATCCGCCAACTTATTAATGACCATCAATTTCAAGACTCAATGAATGATACTGAAGCAGCCGCATGGTCTTCGTTCTGTATGGTAGTGAAGAATTTCCTTGGAAACTATAAGTCTCCTAATAGTGATGAACTAGTGGAGAATATGCTCACTGCTTTTTTGTGCACTAGGTTTGTAACATGAGCATCAAATTACACTACCTACCTACAGTCATTTGGATCGATTTCCAGACAATCTTGGAGATGTAAGTGAGGAACAGGGTGAGCGTTTTCACCAGGGAATTAAGTACAATGGAAGAAAGGTATCGTGGACGGTGGGATATCATATGATGGCGGACTACTGTTGGAGCATCCACCGAGAATGTCCAAGATCATTGCATCGGAGGAAATCACAGAAACGGGGATTCTGCGACCTGATGGAGGAAAATTAATGATTCTAACGAGACTAATGTGTAAATAAATTATGGTAGTTATATATATACAGTTGTTTCATGAAAAGAAAGTATTTGTTCTTTTGTATTTAATTGTATGCGAGTAATATAGTTGTATATGTGGACCAGTATTTTTGAACTGGTATATAATTTGAATAAACTCTATCTCAAAAACTAGAGCTGATAGGACGAAACTGAATCATCTTTGGAATCAGTGACCCAAATAACCCATAAATAGGTGAAAACATTAAGGCACCAAAATCACTGTTCCCCAGTGTAATAGATTCGAGCTGTTATTCCTTTCTGTATATATTCTATCATTAATTTAATTTTAATTGTATTTAATATTATTGTATTATTTTACATTATTTTCATTATTATTGAATTGACAGATAATTAATTGTTTAGTATGTACTATTATTGTATTTTTTGTATTTATATGTAACATGTGTTTGTCCTGGTGAGTGGAAGGGAAGGGCACATGGCCTTAACTCCACCAGGCTAAATAAATATATTCTATTTTAAATCAAAATACATTTTAATATTAATTGTATTGTATTTATGACATGTAATATTTTATGTTTATTGTAATTTAGATGTAAGACTTTTTTTGTTGTATTTTTTAAAATCTGGTTGAGTGGCAGACAAGGCCTTAAGGCCTTAACTCTGCCAGGTAAAATAAAGCTATTTATTATTATTATTATTATTATTATTATTTTATTATTATTATTATTATTATTATTGTATAATTCTATTAATCGTTGGTTGATGTGGAAGAGAAGGCCTTATGGCCATAACTTTGACAGGTAAAATAAAGCATTATTATTATTATTATTATTATTATTATTATTATTATTATTATTATTATATTACGGTATCTAGCACAACTTATAGGGATCGGTGAACATTTCTAAATGTTTTTCAAGATATTTTTCATGAGAACAAACCTCAATAGTTTCATTCCTTCGGAACTGACTAAAAACAGTATATTATTATGTGTAGTATTGTGTACCTAATTGAATTTGTAATGATTGAGTTTTATTCATAAAAAAGAATTGTCATTACTTTTTGCGAAAGAGTGTAAGTCTTTGGAAACGCTTCCGCAGAACTAATTGTTTGATCAAAGAGCCATGGAAATGATTAACATTCCAACCAACTGAGGTTGGTTTGAAATTACACAATATCCAGGGGGAGAATTTCTCCCATCTACATCATCACATAACAATTAATTAAATGACTGCGTCTAATTAGCTCAGAATTTAGTCTTCCACAAAGTTCATTAATTATTATCAAAATCGATATTAACATTACGAGCAAACGCCCAGCACAGTTTCCATTTTAAATCATGTTAAAACATTCATAATGATGCAGCCATTCCTTGAAAAAATGTATTATTTAATCCTTGGACATTCTGTAACATTTTTAGTCTTATTTTTTATAGAAGAGTATACATTTTATTATTTTGTTTTCAAATTAAATATATATTGCTACCGTACACATTGTCGTACGTAAATCTATTGTCGATAATGGCGATATATATAATAGCTTTATTTTACCTGGCAGACTAAAGCCTTAAGGACTTAAGGCTGTCTACTACTCAACCAGGTTTAAAAAATACAAAATGATTCTTACATCTATTTAAAAATACAAATAAATATCACATAGTATATCTACAGTATAATTATTATTTACAACAATATTTTAATTTTAATCTAGATATAACAAATCTAATATATAACAAATTAATGTTTGTTTGTTGGTTCGTTCGTACTTTATGCACGCCATACCGTTGATCCGATTGTGATGGATTTTTTTTTTTGCAAAATGTTCAGGAGATTCCCGGGATGAACATAGGCTATAGAGAGTTGACGGTTACTCAACTCCTACGCCCCTTAAAAAATCACCCCTTTGTAGTGGAAAAGTGAAAATGAAAAAAAGTCCCTCTTTTCGACGCTGTAATGGCTTATGCTGCCTTTAAACTATAAAGAAAGACATAAAAATTAATAGTACACAGAATCTGACTATATGAAAAAACTCTCCAAAAAAGTCCGGGACAGCATATGTTTTATCTCTTACGGATAACTCACAATAACCATTTTTGTCTTTCATTGATGCCAAGAAGATCGGGATAAGTAGATTACTGGGCAAAGCGTAACAGCGCATGGTGGGTATTTCTTTTACGGATACCGGTTAACTCAAAATAACGAATTGTGTCTTTCAGCTCATTTATGCCAAGTACATCGGGATACGTAGATTCCCGAGCAACGAAGGGTAAAACTGCACGGGGGTATCTAAAAATACTTTACTTATGGTGATTGCTTGAATATTAAATTTTGTAAGATGAAATTCTATTTACCAGTTGGATTGTATGAAAGGTAGTTCGGAAATATAATTAATTAGTTTATTGGTCATTGTAGCTACAATAACGAAGAGAGCAAAGTTATAATTATTTTTTTCCTCGTTACTTATTCAAATAAACATAAAAACGCAGTTTTCGTCTTTCAGCTAATTTATGCCAAGAAGATCGGGATAGGTTAATCAGGCACGGGATATCTAACAATAATAACGATTATAAATTTATAATTATTTTTCCTTTGTACTTATTCGAATAAACGCAAAAAACACATTATCATTTATTTAGGGTAGCTAGCAGCGCACGCCGGGTATTAGCTAGTGAAATATACAATATCCAAGATAGAAAAAAAATTAGAAAAACCTTAATTGCACAAGAATAAATATAAAATTGTAGAGAAAACATTAATTATTTGACAACAGGTAATTGTTATATAAGCGTGTAAAAATAGATAAGAAAGAAGACAATTAAGTAAGTTAACATTAAAAAAACAGGGATAAATAAAGGTTTTATAGGGCAATATAAATAATAAATAAAGGTATAGTATAGAGCAATAACAGCAATTGTAAATGATTGTCAAATGGAACAGACATATAACCAGAGTAAGTTAAAATTCGTTATAATTCAAGCATTACAGGGCATGCACATACAATACGCCTTACTACGAGGAAATTGAACAGGATGAAAATCCTACAAATTAACTTATGAAGGAAAGAAGGAAAAGTTTCTATTACATATTGATCAGGAAGTACGGAAATTCAACAAAAACTTATGTCGACGGAAATGGATTACTTGAGTGGAGCAGGCATTGTTAAAAAAGGTCATACTAGAAAAAAATTTTAATATTAAATATTCAATTGTACATTAATAAGATACAAGCAATTTAATTAGTTGGGCAAGTACGGTGAATGCAAAAGAAGAAGCAAGAGAAGAAAGGAAGACTCGAAAACTCAACAGATGCAAGAAATAAGTACCGGAATGGCATAAGAGGACTGGGCGACATGGAATGGGTGGATAGAGACAAGTGGAGAAGGAAAATAAAACTTTAGGTACAGAAAGATGTGTAAATATTGAAAATTTGTCATCATCATCAACAACAAGGATTAAGCCCACTGGCCTGTTCCGATCTCATTGTAGGTCGAATTGGTCCTTCCATCTCTTCAATGGTCTTCACAACATTCTTCTCCCTTTTGGTTTATAATTACACATTCTTCTTGGTATGCGCTGTTCGTTCATTCGTAATACGTGCTGAAGGTAAGCATTTTGATAATATTTTATTCTTTCACTGAGATTAAATATATTAAGTTCTGTTCTTACATCTTCGTTTTTCTTTTTACCGGTCCTTTGGTATCCTGCTATTGCTCTCAACATCTTCATTTCAGCAGCCTCTATTTGTTTACTATCTGCCTTTGTTAATGCCCAGGTTTCACATCCATAGATAAGAGATGGAACTGCCAGTACTTTGTAAAACTTCAAAATAGTTTCTTTAAAAATTTGTAAATAAATAAATATATTTGTCCTGTATTTGGTTGATAAGAAACTTTGTATTAAATAACTATATCCAAGACAAGATATAGCACCCCGGTAAGAATAACGTCACAATTTAAAAAAATGGACGAATTTGAGTTAATCCCCAATTCAAAACACAATTTGTTAAACTTACTCACTGGCCACTATCGAACCCGAAGGTTCATGGCCGCGCGGACATAAGCTCTCCATACATCCCTATCTGAGCTAATGCTTTCCAATCATTCCCTGTATAATCTACTTCCCTCAAATCATAGTTAATGTTGTTTCTCCCACCTCATTCTTGGTCTACCAACTGGGCGTTTTCCCTCTGGCTTTCCTTACAAGAAGCTTCCATGCACGTCTTTCATTCCCCATACGCACAACATGTCCTGCCCATCGCAGTCTACGAGTCTTAACTGCTCTTATTATATCTGGCTTCCTATAAAGACCATGTAGTTCATTGTTATGTAGTGTTCTCCATTCACCTGTCTGTTCATCTCTCTTTGGTTCAAACATTTTCCTAAGAACTTTATTCTCAAATACTCGTAATCTCCTTTCCTCCCTTAAAGTAAGAGTTCATGTTTCGCACCCATATAATATAACTGGTAGATAGAATAATAGTTTTTATATATTTTCAGCACACAATTTGTTTAAACTGTATAAAATAAGTCAGTAACTGAATTCCTAACTAATCAAAGTACAAGTTGCACATATAGCTATTCCTAAAATTTGAACTGTAATGTAAGTGAACTTTGTTTTTGCTATTCTGAAAATGATTTTTTTGAGTTGTGACGTTATTCTAGCCGGGGTGCGATATGAGTATACACATCTCTACAAAATATTATAGCTGTATGTTATAAAACTTTAAATTTTGCTACTCTACTATAGCCGAGTTAAAAGTTTTGAAAACAACCATGGGGCCATGGAACCCGATCCCTTATTGAGTAGGGCGGCAGTGTTGTCAATTAAGGAGTGCTGTTTCTGATTGTGTTAGAGCTATTATGTGGTAAGAGCTGGGAGTAATGAAAGCGCCGTGATGCGGCTTTGACGCACCAGAGGAGTCTTCCATTACAGCGCCTTATTGCTGTCATTTGGTTTTTCAAAGTAGCTCACAGGTATTGTGCAAGAGGAGGAGCTACTTACCTGCTCTCTATCCAAAACTTGGGCTGTTTTGCGACCTCCGACCTCTTGCATACATCATGATATTTAATAATAGCCAAAATCAGGAGGTGGTTAATCTGATTTTGTGCAGTATGCTATTATAGAGATCTTGAGAAGCTGTTTATAATATGTATATAGAACATGATCCCTAGGAGATAAGCTTATTATTATTATTATTATTATTATTATTATTATTATTAGGATTATGCCAATTTTCTTGCTTTTTATCGAATTCCGAAGGAGTGAAGCTATTCAAGTTTGAACTCATGACAATATTTTTGAAAAAAAAATACACACCTTCACCGATTCTATCAGTAGACACCATGAATCATGGCCTATATATATATGGATGGAAAAATCCAAGGAAAAAGTCTTCCGGGAGGGACTTTAAGTGGTGGATCCCGAGTCTGAAGATTTTCAGGCTCCTAAAGAACCGCAAGCCTGAATAAAAAGCCACCGCAAGCCTGAATAAAAGCCTCTGGTGCAAAATTAAACCAAGTAATACTTTAGTTGCCTACTAGATATCTCATTGAGTCGATGTGCTAACCACATATCACTCGCTGGCATCCGTATGTAAGTGTAATTAAATTATCTTGGTTAAGAAAAACTCCCGCTATGGAGCATCCGTGTCCCCATGCGGGACATATAATAACAATAATAATAATAATAATAATAATAAGATAGCGTCAGCATCAGAAAGCATTGGTTGTTTAAAAGAGGCAAAAACAAGAATGGTTTGATGAGGAAGGTGTCGACATGTAAAGAAAAAGAAAGCTAGCAAAAATGAAATGGTTACACGAGCCAAATGAGGTAAATTTAGAGCAATTGGGTAGTGTTAGACGGGAAACCACCAAGTTACTAAAGAGTAAAAAGAGGGAATATTTGAGAGAGAAGATTAATGATCTTGAAATGAATGCAAAAAATAGGAACATTAGAGAATTATATCAGGGAATTAGTATAGAGAAGAAAGGGTTTCAGGCTAGAACAAACATAATTCGGACTGAAACGTGGGGATGTGATTGCAGATTCTAGGAGTATATTAAATAGATGGAAAGTTTACTTTAATCAGCTATTAAAATGTACATACAGAACAGGACATTGAGGAGCCGATAATTTACAGACAGAAGAAATGCTAAGTCGCAGAGCCAAGTGCTTCGAGGTTGAAATGGCGATTGAAAATTGAAGATGTATAAAGCATCAAGGTTCAGATGAGATCCCAGCAGAACTGATAAAATCAGGGGGAGAAAAATTGATGGACAAGATACGCTGGTTGCTTAGTAAGATTTGGGAAAAAGAAGCTCTTCCAGATGAATGGAAGGAATCAATTATCATACCAATTTATAAGAAAGGAGATAAAACAGATTGCAACAACTACAGGGGCATCTCATTACTTTCAACTTCGTACAAAATTCTAAACAAATATATTAGTAAGCAGACTTACTCCCTATATTGATGACATTCTAGGAGATCATCAATGTGCATTTAGAAGAAACAGGTCTACAAACAGATCAGATTTTCAGTTTTAAGACAGATTTTAGGAGAAGAAATGGGAATATAATGGTACTGTACATCAACTATATGTAGACTTCAAAAAAGCATATGATTCAATTAAGAGGGAGAGAGAAGTTTATATGTATCCTGCTGGAGTTCGGAATTCCTAAAAAGTTAGTTTAGACTTATACGAATGTGTCTAAATGGCTCAAAGAGTAGGGTGCGAGTAGGCAAACAGTTTTCAGACACTTTTGAAATCCAGAATGGGTTTGAAGCAAGGAGATGCACTATCTCCTTTACTATTTAATTTTGTACTAGAGCATGCCATTAAATCTTTAGAGAATGAGGAAGGCTTACAACTCAATGGTATTATAAGCTGTTAGTTTATGCTGATGATGTAGTACTACTGGCCGATAGCGAGGAGATACTAAAGGCCAACACGCACACACTATTGAGTAACACTAAGAAATTAGGACTGGAAATAAATATCAGTAAAACTAAATATATGGTCACACGTAGAAATTCAGTATATAATGGAAGTTGGACAGCTAATGACAAATGAGGGAAATTTTGAGGAAGTGGCTGAATTCAAATACCTAGGAACAATAATCCACAAATAGGAATGAGATGCAAAAAGAAATTAAACATAGGCTCAATTCTGGAAATGCATGCTATTATGCATTGCAGAGACTTTTGATGTCCCAACTCCTTTCAAAAAACGTTAAGCTGAAAATATATAAAAAACTATTATTCTACAGTTATATTATATGGATGCGAAACCTGGACTCTTACTTTAAGGGAGGAAAGGAGATTACGAGTATTTGAAAATAAAGTTCTTAGGAAAATTTTTGGATCAAAGAGAGATGAACAGACAGGTGAATGGAGAAGACTACATAACAATGAACTACATGGTCTTTATAGGAAGCCAGATATAATAAGAACAGTTAAGTCTCGTAGACTGCAATGGGCAGGACATGTTGCGCGTATGGGGAATGAAAGACGTGCATGGAAACTTCTTGTAGGAAAGCCAGAGGGAAAACGCCCAGTTGTAGTAGACCAAGAATGAGGTGGGAGAACAACATTAACTATGATTTGAGGGAAGTAGTTATACAGGGAATGATTGGAAAGCATTAGCTCAGGATAGGGATGTATGGAGAGCTTATGTCCGCGCGGCCATGAACCTTCGGGTTCGATAGTGCCAAGTGAGTTAGTTAGTTAGTTAGTTAATAGTTTATTTTAATCTGGCAGAGTTACGGTCTTAAGGCCTTGTCTACCACTCAACCAGGTTAAAATGTAATACATCTAAATTACAATAAACCTAAATATACATGGTAAGTCTACAATACATTATGTATATACAAAATAATTGATTCAATCTAGATTTAACGATTGAAATATAAAAAGTACAAGATAAAAATCATAAAAATCTATTAATGACATGGAATAAATTCAGTTCTCGAGAAAAATAATTATTTAACAACATGTATTTGTATAAGCGTGCCTTAAAAGTACCAAGTATGCGGGAGCCCCTGATATCTTGAGGAAGGAAATTCCAGGAGCGGGCAGAGGCTACTATTAAAGAAGTAGAATAAGAGGAAGTGCTATGAAGAGGGATTGTTAGCAGATTATTCTTGTGACCTACTGTCAATATTGTGGTAAGAAGATAACTTCTCATATCTGGCCGCCAGGTAACATCTATCCTCAAACCATAACTTAAACACCAAGATCACAACATGGTCTCTTGCTTAATATACCGCAACATAGGACATCACATCACTCCATGTCATGTACCATCTTCACTTCTCTCGCAACTGGAATTCCCTACCACAAGAAATAAGGGGCTGCCGGACGTTGACATCTTTTAAAAGAAATCTAAATTTATATTTGTTCTACCTCGACTTCATTATTACCCAGTGTAAGCTATATATGTTAATTGGTGTTTCTCGTATAATTATCATATTTATATTATTATATTATTATTAGTATTATATTATTATTATTATTATTATTATTATCGTAAGTATTATTAGTGTTTATCGTATAAAATGTTGTTTGTACATGAAATTTACATTGCTACATTTAATGTATCTTTAACTGTTTATAATTAGTATGGTGTATATCTATATTTTCAAATATTTATTTGTATTTTGTGCTGGTTGATTGGAAGAGAAGGCCTTATGCCTTAACTCTGCCAGAATAAATAAAGCATTATTATTATTATTATTATTATTAATATTATTGTATGAGGAATATATATATATATATATATATATATATATATATCTATATATAATATATTATGTGTGTGTGTGTGGTGTGTGTGTGTGTGTGTGTGTGTGTGTGTGTGTGTGTGTGTGTGTGTGGTGGTTGTGTGTGTGTGTGAGTAAAACTACACTGAGCTAATATGATTAATAATACATGACAATATGTTCCTACTATTATATAATGTACTGACGTTATTTTTGCCCATAGAACAAACTTTGATGAACAAAAGATTTGCATAATTATAGCCAACTAATGGTATTTTATGCGATTTATATAACATTTGTTTGCAAATCCACCTCTTTGTCATTACAAAGAGCTGTTTATTTTCCCAAATTAATATAATAATTTTCTAGTTGAAATGTGTATAAATGGATAACATTTTGATTCATTATTATCTGCGTGCTATTTTATAACGCATTCTTTTGACAAAGTGCGTAATGTATGAACATCATAATGTCGGGATTTACAAACCAGAAAATTAAAATTGAAAACCATAACAAAATGCGGGATATTTGTTTACAGTAATCCTATCTACCACATAAACCTCTGCTTCACAATGAGAAAGTGTATCTATGACAAAAATATCTTCTTGTGTCAGATGAATGCATTACAGCAAAGGTACAGAAGACAGAGGTAAACTCATTGAGGGGTAGGAAAAAATTAGAATGTGAAAAACTTAAAACATTTGTGATCGAAATCTTTAAATCAGATAAATGGCAAATCTAAGTGCATTTTACTGATTCTAAGGGGTGATTCTGTAAGAGCGTGCAAAAATTAAACAGGACATGGGGAATGATCTAGTGAATTATATGAGATAGGGAACCTATGGTCCGAGAAGCCAGCTTAAGGAGATCCACTTCTTCTTCTTCTCCTTCTTCTTCATTTTCCAGGGATTAAGCCTGTCGGCTCGTTCTGGTTTCATGAAAGCTAGAATTGTTAAAATTGTTCAGACCATCTTCTGTGTGAGCGTCCAACATTTCTCCTTCCGTGTGGTTTATAATTTAGCTATAATTTTGGAAATCTTTCTTCTGGCATTCTATCAACATGTTCTTTCTAGCCGTTTCCTAGATTTAATTATTCAATCTGTAAGTTTGAGAAATATTTAGGTTCCTTTCTTATATATTCATTTATTTTCTTATCCAGCAGAGTATAACCTGTTCCATGTATTTATCTTAAACTGTTTATAATTAGTATAGTGGATGCTAGTCCCGCGCCGTGAGCCGAGGCGGTTAAGGTAGGAAGCCTTGGCGCAGAGCTACGGGACTTGCGCTGGTTCGAGTCTCCATGGGGGAAGAAATTTTCTCATGGTATTTCGACCAGTATGGGACCGGTGCCCACCCAGCATCGTGAGGCAATTGGGTAGCTACAATAAGTAGCGGCTCCAGGTTGAGGAACCAGCTATAACGGCTGGGGGACTCAACATGCTAACCAACATGTCACCCCTACACTGGCCTGTTGATCATTACCTCTGTGATTGACACATGTGGATGTGAAGGGCCAGCAGCCGGCTGGTAAAAGGGCAACCGCTGAAAAGTGGAAAGACCCTCAATCGGATCGGATATCTATATTTGTAAAATATTTATTTGTATTTGTGCTGGTTGAGTGGAAGACAAGGCCTTATGGCCTTAACTCTGAAGAGCATTATTATTATTATTATTATTATTATTATTATATTATTATTATTATTATTATTATTATTATTATTATTATTATTATTATTATTATTGTTATTATTATTATTGTTTATTATTATTATTATTATCCTGCTATATTTCTTAAAAAATCTCAATTCAATAGCTTCCAATCTTTGTTTTTGTCTTTTAGTGATCGTCCAACTTTCTGATCCATATATCAGTACAGGAACAGCCATTACTTTATATAACTTTTGTTTATTTCATTGTGTTTTTAGAGTTCTTTTAATAGTTGCCACACTTTACATTACATTTTTATTTTATGAATAATCTCTTCAATTTAACATATGATAAATTGAAACGTAGATATTTAAAACTATTCACTTGCTCTAAAATGTGATCAACAATAACTATTATTTGCTCTAAGGTAATCATGTCCTTTAAATGCTAAAACTTTGGTTTTATTCTTTGAAATTTTTAAATTTCAAGATATGAGAGAAACCCTGTCTATCATATTGCTGTGAAGTATTTTTCATTTCGCGTTTATTTATCAGTTAATAGCACGTACCCATAATTTATTTTTATTTTTATTTATTCTCGGACCACCGGATCTGTGCCCTTTTATCGCTGCAGTCGTTCTTAGAAAAGTTCACGCCTATACTCACACCATTCCACTCACTTCCCTCCAACCACGTCAAACACCACCCAGGATAACTTTCTGAATATCGATTGTTGTCAAACTTCCCCCAAGCAGTGTCATGTATCTTGAATACTGAATCATGTAGTTAAAGTCAATTTTACTTCTTTGGCCGTCTATATGCATGGAAAATTGAAAGAAGAAAACAGAAAAGGGACGAGGAGAACAAGCTTGAAGAACAACATTAAAAATTCAATGAGGAAATTTGGTGTTGTAACAGATGAAGATACAGAGGACAGAGCACGGTGGAGAACTTTAATTAAGGGAAATTTGGTGAATGTTTGTTACCAAACTGATTTTATAATTTATCATTTATTTTATTTATTTATTTGTATTTCATGTTTAATTACTAAGATTGGTTGGAGAGAAAACCCTCAATGATGAGGAAAATTCTCAAAATGAATGAATATTACATCTTTAGCCCAGCCAAGAGATGGATGATAGACAGTGGATGCACATCCTAATACGTCTTCTCCCGAGGAGTGGATTTGGGAAATAAAACAGGATGAAAATCCTACAAATACGAATAACAAGAAGAAGAAGAAGATTACTTCTTCATGTTTAAGTAAGTATAATGGTCCTGATTGACTTTTACTATTTGCTTAGTAATATTTCTTTCACTACTCCGAGCTACAGTGTTCATGTAGAGGTTGACAACACTGGACTGCAAGTGCAAATAATATGTCGCCCAAGAAGACTCAAAATTGTGAGTAGTGGGAGAGGCGACAGAAAAGAGAAAGATAGGAATGGACGTAGAAATGATTTACCGAGGCAGAAAATAAATTATACTGCAGCCACTGATTCTCCGGCCTTGATGATTTCACGACAGTGTTGCCGATATGGATATTCAGTGGGAGTGGCCGCTTTATGTATGCGGTTAGCAGACATAACAGCTGACAAACCATCTCAGCAATTTCAAACCTTACTAGCGCTATAGTTGTGCCAAGAGCACTGATTGGTTGTGGCAGACATCTACTCCCAACTAAAACCATATCCTTATTGGCAGTAAAGGGCGAATTCTCCCTTTCCCCCTCGTATAACCTAAAACTTCAGAGCCGGTGATTATGACGCCTCGGCTATAGGTTTATTTCGCATATCTGACGGGGGCAAATCCGTTCGTCAGGCTATATTTATTATTTATTTATTTAGCCTGGTGGAGCTAAGGTCGTTTGACTTTCTCTTCCATTCACTAGGACAAACGTATGTTACATAAATATAAAAATAAATATATATATATATATATACATATATACACACACACACACACAATATTAGATTCTAAACAATTATCATAAGTATGGCCACGAGCGATTTACAAATTATTGATAAATTCACGACTCACGAAGTGAGGAGTGAATTTATCTAGAGAATTTGGAAATCAAGAGTGGCATTTGTTAGGACTATTTAACGAATAAAATTAAGCTGTTTACTCACAAATCATTATTTAACTATAGTTATTTTAAAATATTTATATATTTAATGTAAACGGCGATGTTTATTGAAAACAAATGAGAAACGATAGGTACGCTTTCATCTGCTTCTTTTTTTATCACTGCAACCAGATCATTACTATTTATTGCCAAAGGAACGCAATATTGTAAGAATGCTCTCTAGTGGAGAAGAAAAAATGAAACACATCAAACTGTATATTAATTCATTTCTGATGTCGTATGATGTAAAATATGACAATTATATTTTTCTGGATTATTACCTGGGAAAAAAAATACATAATTTAAGAAAGTGCAAACAGTTGGTTTCTTTTTTGTGGTGGTATAATAAATTGCTACAACTGTTTTTTATATTAACTCCTGCAAGCGCTATGTGTTAACATCTATGCGCTATATATATAATCTGGTAGCCGTATTTCTTATGGGCTCAGTCACTGCAAAATAATGGTCGAGACCTTTTCAGAATATTAAAAAGGAGGATCTTTCTTTATATGGTAGTTATAACACTTAATAAATATTAAATCATTTCATGTGAAACACGACTGTGATTGGTTTGTACAAAACAGCAATCATTGATTTTTTTTTTACGTGATTGGCCATTGACTCCCACTTTGGGGCATGAGGTGTATAGTCAGGCTAAACTGCTCAATAATCACAAATAAGGTCTAAATATATAATACATTTAAAGACATTAAAATTAAAACTATAGAAACAATTTATACAAAAAAGGAGAACAGCTCGAATCTACTATACAAAGAAAGCAAATAACTGTCATAAGCTAGGGACTTGCGCTGGGTTCGAGTCCCCATGGGGGAGGAAATTTTCTCATGGAATTTCCGTCAACATGGGACCGGTGCCCACCCAGGATCGTGAGGCATTTCGGTAGCCACAATAAGTAGCGGGTCCAGGTTGAGAAAACCAGCTTATAATGGCTGAAGGATCCGAATGATGAACTCATTGTCACCCCTACACTGACAGGATGATTCGTCTACCTCTGTGATTTATACATGCAGATGTGAGGACAGCAAACCGGTTGGTAGGCCAAAGGCCTTCTAGGGGCCTGTCGCGCCATGTAGTTTAGTTTAATGTTTCTAGATTTTAATTCCCACGTTTCTGCAACCGTATTATTATTATTATTATTATATTATTATTATATTATTTATTATTATTATTATTATTATTATTATTATTATCATCATCATCACCATATTGTATCATTGTATTGGCCAGTTCCATCTCTTATCTATGATGTGAAACCTGGACATTAACAAAGGCAGATAGTAAACAAATAGAGGCTGCTGAAATGAAGGTGTTGAGAGCAATAGCAGGATACCAAAGGACCGATAAAAAGAAAAGCGAAGATATAAGAACAGAACTTAATATATTTTATCTCTGTGAAAGAATAAAATATTATCAAAATGCTTATCTTCAGCACGTATTTACGAATGAATGAGCAGCGCGATATACCAAGAAGAATGTATAATTATAAAACGAAAGGGAGAAGAATGTTAGGAAGACCATTGAAGAGATGGAAGTCCAATTCGACCTATAATGAGATCGGAACAGGCATTGGGCTTAATCCTTGTCATCATATCTGAACTATAAGATAGACAGCAAGCAAAAAAAAAATAAAATAAAATAAACTGACAACAGAGATGGATTTTTGGCGAAGAAAAAAATCAAGAAAGGAAAAAAATTAGGAACCAGAAATTAGAGATATAATAATTAATGTTAAACATATTATTATACAAGTAATGGAAGAACGAAGATTGAAAATGATATGGGCATCTGAAGAAGGATGGAGAATAATAGAATCCCAAGAACGATGCTGGATTGGAATGCTGAAGACAGGAGGAGAAGGGGAAAAACCCAAGGAACAGTGGATGGATGTAGTGAGAAGAAACATGATCAGCATAGACCTCAAAGAAGAAGATGCTGATGATAGAAATCTGTGAGGGAGCAAAATACATGGATAACTACTGTAATGTAGAGAAAATTCTTGATAAAATTATTATTATTATTATTATTATTATTATTATTATTATTAATCTTCAAATTATATTATTTATCATTTGTGTGTTATTTGTCAAGCAACTACTGTAGCATATAATGAATGATTAGTTTCTGTAATGAAGTACAGTGAGTATTATAGAAGCAGCCAGTTGCAGAGTAAACAGTCGCTTCTTGAGCTTCTTTCCAGAGGAGCGTGTAGAGATCTGAGTTATTTATCAGGATCACAGTGTAAATAACAGTTTCGATAAACAAGTAGTGCTCACTTTCTTGTCAGTTTCAGTTATGTGTATTGCTTTAAATTAAATGAGCTACTGCTGTTTCAAGAACCTGTTTGCTTGTTATACAATTCTCTAAAATTGCTTCGTAACGTGCCGTCATTTGTTTCAAACTAAAGCATACTTTACTGAATGCATGGCCCACTGCACGAAAAGGAAGCTCTCCATTCACTTTCCTTTCTGTTAATATAATTTGTTTACTTCATTGAATAAAATTTTGGTTTAAACAGGAATAGAGGGAAAGTAAAAATAGTTAAATGCCCTGCTCTAGTATTCGGTTATGCACCATATGTTTTGGTCGATATAACTATTGTATAGCACTATAGCTGGCATAGAGAGAGAGAAAGAGAAATAGAGAGAGAAGAGAGATAGATAGAGAGGAGAGAGAGAGAGAGAGAGAGAGAGAGAGAGAGAGAGAGAGAGAGAGAGAGAGAGAGAGAGAGAGAGATGGAGATACATGGGTATAGATCGTTGACCGCTTTAGTTCAGAGAGAAAAAGAAAGAACCCACCCTGTTGTCAGTTTTCCTCTTCCCCCTTTACTACTAACATCTGGCGAAGAAACACCGTAAACACTGGTGCGAGTGAGAGAGAGCTGAGTGCAGTTGTCTTATTCTACAAAATTCTCGTAAAGTTAAACCAGAGAGATTATAGTATATTATGTATAACAGTCTTGTTCCCATGGATCGAAATTTGACATTCCCACACCTAACCAGATTGCTATGCAAACACAAGGAAATGCAATATTCTTCTTCTTTTCAAGGATTAGGTCTATGCGACCTGTTCCGGTCTCAAATTCATCGTTTCCTTGGCCCACCTAATAATCTTTTTTCCTTGCGATCTGTTGGTGTTGACCTTGTATTGTCCATTCTATCTACATGTTTCAATCATCGGTGTTAGTGCTGTTCCAGTTTTACCGAGCATTGAAAATATCTCTAGTTCATTTCTTACCGACTCGTTATGACTTAGATGTCGAAAACGCTATTCGTGAAAACAAAAAAAAAATTTTGAATTTCTTTACAAAAAATGACGAATCAAGAGATATACAGGCAAGTAATTATGCTAAATCGCTAGTGTGCAGAGAGCACAGAGAGAGAGACGGGAGAAATTTATATGAGATGTTGAATATGATGTATATGACAGGCAAGATTTTGCATTTAAAATACTAAGAAAACGCAATATAAATATGAAAAATAATAATGCGGTAAGTGGAACTGTTACAGCCATAGCAGACGACATATAGCTGTTCCTCTCTAATAATAGACATAAATCATAATTTATTGATACTATATTTTAATTTATATTAATACCCATCCTCCTAATAAAAAATGTAATACATGTCTGTCAAGTGTTTTAACAGATTCACAAAAATAGAAAGAAAAAATATACTTCTTTTTTTCAAACTTCTCGATTTTGTTTAAGAATCATATAAAGAGAAAAATATATATATATACTTTTTTTTTTACTTCTCCTCGATTCTGTTAAGAATCTCAGAAATAGAAAAAAATGACTTTTTTTTTTCAAATTCTCCACAATTCTGTTAAGATTCTCAGAAATAGAAAAAAAAACTTTTTTCAAACTGTACCTCGATTCTGTTACAAATCTCAGAGTTTTTTTTTTCAAACTTCTGGATTCTGTAAAAATCTCACAAAATAAAAAAGATACTTTTTTTTTTCAAATTTCTCCTCGATTCCGTTAAGACACACTTCCAACACTTATATTGCAATATACCACTTATTAACGGAGATGGGATTATTTGATGTGGTTCAATGTATAGAGTCCCTCTTTCGGGGAAAGATTTTACAACCCTTACAAAATTCCATCGATCACTGCCGGTTTTCAACCTACAAACCTCGGAAACATCGGTTAGCACGCAAACCACTAGTCCACCGAAACAGACTATCTGGGTACTTTATAGATGTGAAACTAGTTATAGTTTTGCATCCCTTATTTTATATGATGTTATACCATCTGTTGGCCCGTCCATCAATTTTCTCTGTATATGATGACAGGCGGACACCTGCTTCATTTACCTGTCACATTTCATTAGTGGAAAATGTATTAATTTTATCCGTTAGAAAAAAAATGTGTATGTATGTATCATGTGAGTTCTTACATAGGTTCAAATGGAACTCGGGCGGGTAAATGGCATCAATATGGTCTATTTTCTATTTACGCACCACTTCGATAGGCTACAACGGTTTTCAAAGAGGAATCATAATTTGTTAACATGTCTGAAGAAGGTTACAGTGTACCGAACAGCTGTCACTGGATATATAATAAATATGAAAATCAAAATAAAACCTACGTTTTATTTTATTTAATTAATAAATATGGATTTTCATCAAGTAATACACCCAACCTCAATTGATAATTCACCTTCATCTGATCTGTACCAGTAGGCTTGATTCCAAACTGTCAAAGACTTGTGCATAATAGAGCAATGGGCCAGAATTTGACGCACTCTGTACCTTTGCAGTATGACGCACGCTAAATTCAGTTTATAATGGTTAAATTTGACAACGCTTGGTTTATAGGACATTTCAGCTAGTAATTCCTGTGTTTAGTTCCTGAGGCGTGTGAAATTCGTTGTCTTCTCTGACGTTCGGCGTGTCATACAACATTGGTGTTCCTGTTTGTAGGAAAACGGACGAAACAGTCAAAAGCAGTGTACCAGCAAATGAACAATTTCCTTCATCTTAACAACTGTATCTCACTTCATGGCTAAAGCTCTCGAGTATTAACTTAATTGCCATTAGGAAATCTGATATCCTTAAATGACACTCAGGACGTGCAGTTAAATCAGTGTTTTCAAGACGAAGGAAGACTTTAAATATTCCTGCAATATGAATATTCAACAAATAAATAGCTTTTCTTATTCTGATATTTATGATTAGAAGCGGATTTTATGTAGAATTACACTATCGAACATGTATATAACTAAATAAAAACACCAAAATATGCCTTCTTCTTTCATCTTCACTAAATTACGCCTTTTGATCTGTTTTCACATCAAGTTGGGATTAAATGAATATTTCCATCTAGTTGGGCCTAACATGGGCATCCAACATTTCTATGTCCTATTGGTTTTGTACTTTAATAACAGCTGGGGGATTCTATCTGTAGGGCATTCTTTTATCGTTTGTTCATGCCAGTTGTTTTCTCATGTTGTCAATTATATTTGTTAAATTTAAAATACTTAAGTTTTTTTCTTATAATATATTGAGTGATTCCGTTGCTATGTGGCCCGTGGTCCATTACTGGTGTTCCTACCAGATGTTTCTCCCTCAACTGCGGAAGGCATCTTCAGTGGCGAGTACTTCTAGGTATTAACACCTACATTGTTCAAGATATATTTTAGGAGACGTATTAATGAAATGGAATAAGTCATGTAGGGGAATGGGAATCAACATTAATGCCCGTTTACTGCACAATTTATTATCGCTGATGACCAGATTATAATAGGACACGATAAAGAAGATAAAGAATATATGATCAGAAAGTTGGTCGATGCATTTGAGGTAGGTGGTCTGAATATAAATTATATCAAAACAGAATATATGGTATTCGGAGCAAATTCAGAAAATCTACAAATAAATAATATGAAGAATTGAAAGTACAGCCTTTATTGGATAAAGTCACGAATTACAGACAGAAATGGATTGATCATTATAGATGGACATGAGTAAGGAGAGATATCCATTGTTAGCAAGAAATTATCAAGCAAGAGGAAGACGTGATGTTGGAAGACCTAGAAGACGTTGGGCTAATGCATTATGAAGTCGGAACGGGCAATTGCCTAATCCCTGGAGTGATGATGATGATGATAATTAAACGTGTTGAAGAATTTAAATATCTTGGATCTATAATAGATAAATCTGGGTACTGTGAAAAAGATATTATTAACAGAGTAAATTGTGCAAGGAAGGCGATAGATCCCTGAGTGGTCTTTTACGGAATAGAATTTGACCAGAAAAACACAAAAAGAGATTATACAGACACTAATAGTAAAGTATACTTACATATGGATCAGAAAGGTGGACACTAAATGAAAGGATGCAGAAAAGAATCTTAGCGACAGAAATGGATGGGATTACGGAGAAGTAGTGTGAGAATATCCAGGCTACAACATATTCGAAAATACATATATCAGACAAGAAATGGATGGCACAAGGAAACTATTATCGAAAGGATAAACAAAGAGAGCTCTACAGTGGTTATGGACATGTACAACGGATGTCGGAAGACCAGTGGCTTAAACATGTGTTAGATTGGATGGATTTACCAGGCAGAAGGAAGAAGGGGGAGAAGTAGAAGAACATGGTATGAGGGAATATATGATGCCATGATGAAGAGGGTATGGAAGAAGGACAATGGGAAGATAGGATCTCTGGAAAGCAGGAATCAAGGGCAAAACTGCTGTAAAGTGGAAAGCATGTATTAAGTTAAGTAAGTACTCGCCAACTGAAGATGTCCTCCGCAGTGAGAGAGAGAGAAACGTCTGGTAGGAACACCACTAATGGAACACGGTCACATAGCCCGGAATCACTCAACATGAATGATTACCGGCCATGAAAGCCTGCATTCAACTCTTTTCTAATAGTTTCATTTCATTTTCTGTCTGAAATTGTCACACTTGCTACTGAAAGTAAGAACTTCATTTCTACAGTTTATATTTTTCTTTTGTTACCAGCTACTAAACAGGAAACTGCATTGAAGAAAATAAGACAACGCAAGACAAAAGAAATACCAGACGATTTTTACGCAACAGATGTAATGATCAATCGGGACTGGACCGGACCAAACAACAAGATACGCAGTGCAATAATAAGACTGGCAGTGCATGGATATCACCACAAACTCTGCAAAAATTCAAACTATCATGATCCGTCAAGTGACTGCGTGTGCAAGCTCTGTGATAAACCGTGTGAAAGATATCATTTCAGTATCTGTTTAAAGAGAACATAATCGTTGCTGGTATACAGCACAGACATAAACTAATGCACTTTTTCTATTATTACATTTTTCTTCTGTCTGAACGGTCACTTGAAAATATATTGTATATTCTACAAACTTTAAATTTCCTCACATGTCAGTTTAAAATGGCAAATAGCTGGAATCCTTCCCTTCTTACACTAATCCATTCAATTGACAGCATTATTAGTCGTCCTGGTAACATCCGAAACACAATGAACAAATCCCTGATAGTCAGCGCACGGATTTTGAAATTTAATATAAATAATGGCTTTCGTTTTAGCAAATAGGCATATGTTTTGACGACTGGACTCAGGAAACTTAGATGACTTGAGAATGATTAGTGGGCAGAGGTCGACGGGCGACCCCTGGTAGACGAGATTCACAAGCTCCGGGCATTTGTAACCATGCCCCAACAAATCTATAAGCTTGTGCAACTCACATCTGACCAGTTACGAATTTATGGACCATTTAACCTTGACGGTTTCCGAGGGAGTATTCATCAACCATTTTGATGGTTAAACCCTGAAGGGATCTCTTAATCCTACGCGCATGAATATTGCTCAGGTGCCGGTTATACTTCTTTAAATGAAATAGGAATTTAGTAGCATTCAAAAGTGATTTATTGGAAACGAATAGCAAGGTATTCTTGGCCAACTGAGACTCAATAATAATAATAATAATAATAATAATAATAATAATAATAATAATAATAATAATAATAATATAATAATAATAATAATAATAATAATAAATAATAAATAATAATAATAATAATAATAATAATAATTAATTTACAAATTTCGGTGAGTAAGACAAAAACTATGGCGTTTCCAAGGGAAAATACCGATAAGAACTAAAATTGTTATTAACAACAATATAATAGAACAAGTTAATAACTTTACTTATCTTGGCTGCAATCTTTCGTACAACACATGTAAAGACATAGACATAAAATTGGTCAAATTTCAAAAACTTATAGGAACAATAAAAAGCATTCTTTTCCGAAAAGTACGTCCAGATACAATTCTAAAATTTTATAAAACAATGGCTCTTCCAACTCTACTTTATGGTTCTGAAACCTGGACTCTTACTACAGGTAAATTAAATAGATAGTAGCTGCAGAAATGAAGTTATTAAGACCTTTAGCGGGTTATACGCTTTATGATCACATGCGTAATGAAGATATCCGCAAAGCTCTCAACACACCAGCAATAACTGAAATCATTCAAAAATATCAAAATAATTGGCATGAACACCTTCTGAGGATGCCAAACAATAGACTACCTCTGCAGCTATTGAACTACAGACCCACAGGGCGAAGAGACCCAGGAAGACCTAAGAAGAGATGGAGGGATCAATTTCTTTCCTGAAGCGGAATAGGCCAATTGGCTTAATCCATGCCTGCCATTGATGATGATAATAATAATAATAATAATAATAATAATAGTAATAACAATAATAACAATAGATAGATAACAGATCATCGGTTGATTAATGTATTTGACATCGTCCGATTCCCAATAGCCAATAATAATAATAATAATAATAATAATAATAATAATAATAATAATAATAGTAATAATAATAATAATAATAATAATAATCCATAGTAATTCTGCCCGAAGGCAGGTCCTTTACTGCAATCATAGCATGTTCATGCTATGCTTCCAGTTTTACTAGGGAATTGTAGGTGTGGTAGCTTACCGTTGCTTTCCACACCGATGAAGGATGATGATGGCCATATGATTTTGGGGACCGTTTGGGCCTTAAAGTTTTCCTGACATTGTCTTACAGGTGAGGAAAAACCCCGATAAAACCCTCACCCAGAAAAACTGCCCCGACCGGGGATCGAACCCGGGCCCGCTGCGTGACAAGGCAGCACACTACCTCGAGACCACAGCGGTGGACAATAATAATAATAATAATAATAATAATAATAATAATAATAATATAATAATAATAATGATAAGAAATTAGGGAAATTTTGAGGAAGTAGCTGAATTCAAATACCTAGGAACAGTAATCACAAATAGGAATGAGATGCACAAAGAAATTAAACATAGAATCCATTCTGGAAATGCGCGATAGGCCTATACATTACAGAGATATTTGACGTCCAACTCATTTCAAAAGCGATAAACGAAATATATAAAACTGTTATTCTACCAGTTATATTATATGGGTGCGAAACATGGACTCTTACTTTAAGGGAGGAAAGGAGATTACGAGTATTTGAGAATAAAGTTCTTAGGTAATTTTTGGACCAAAGAGTGATCAATAGACAGGTGAATGGAGAAGACTGCTGAAAAGTGAACTACATGGTCTTTATAAGAAGCCAGATATAATAAGAACAGTTAAGTCTCGTAGACTGCGATGGGCAGGATATATGGCATGAATGGGAAATGAAAGACATGCGTGGAAGCTTCTTGTAGGAAAACCTGAGGGAAAACGCCCAGTTGTAGACCAAGAATGAGGTGGGAGAATAGCATGCTCAGGGTCAGGAAATTCATTTGATATTTGTTGATTTAGAAAAGGCCTATGACTCAGTGCCAATCAACCAACTTTGGGATGCAATGGTTGATGTTGGTATCGATTTACCAACGATTTCACTTGTCCGACGGTTGTACCAGCAGTGTCAGGCTTCGGTTTAAGTGGGTAAGATGATATCCTCTCCATTCCGAACTACTAAAGGCCTGCGACAGGGTTGTAGTATGTCCCCTACTCTGTTCAAAATATACATCCAGCATATATTGGAGCAGTGGAATCGATATTGTGGAGGCATGGGAGTACCAGTCCAAGGTGGCAGAGTACATTCCTTATTATTTGCAGACGATCAGGTGTTGATAGCTCAGAGTCGTGAGAATGTGAAATACATGATGAGAAAACTTCTAGATGCTTTTGAAATAGGAGGATTAAGAGTAAACATGGAAAAAACTGAATATCTTGTAGTAGGAGGAAGTGGACGAGATATATCCCTATCCCAAGGAAAAAATAAATAAATATTTGGGATCACTTATTGATGAATCAGGGAGTTGTAAAGCTGAAGTAGATAGCAGGTTAGTACAAGCACGAAGAGCCATAAAATGTTGAATGGAGTACTGTGGAGTAGGACCATGTCAACCACACGAAGAAGAGGATTTTGAAGTCTGTGTGGAAAGCATAATGACTTATGGTGTTGAGGGATGGACTTTGGTAGAGGGACAAAAATGGTAGAGGGACAAAAAACTAAGATCTTGGCAGTGGAGATGGATGGAATAAGACGCAGTGCCAGGGTGTCCAGAAATGAAGAAGTGAGGCAGATGATGGATATGGAGGAGACAGTGGTGGAAAGGATCGAAAGACGAGCTCTTCAGTGGTATGGCCATGTTAGGAGAATGGAGGATGATAGGTGGCCCAAAACTCTTTTGGAATGGCCACCTTCTGGTAGAAGGAAACGGGGCAGGCCAAGAACAACTTGGAGAGGAGAGATCCATAGATTGATGAACGACCGAGGTCTGGAGGAGGATGAATGGCGTGATCGGCAAGAATGGCGAATGGGAATACAGGTGACCGCTGAAAAGTGGAGAGACCCTCAAAAGTAAAAAAGTAAGAATAACATTAACTATGATTTGAGGGAAGTAGATTATACATGGAGTGATTCGAAAATATTAGCTTAGGATAGGGATGTATTGAGAGCATATATCCGTGTGGCCATGAACCTAAAGGTTTGATTGTGCCAGTGAGTTAATTAGTTAGTTAGTTCGTTCGTTCGTTCGTTCGTTCGTTCGTTCGTTAATAATAAAGACAAGAATTCGTGAAGGAAAAAAAGTAATTGGAATGTTAAATTCAGTGACATGGAATACAATTATTACAAATAAAACAAAGGCATCGATATTTAATTCATGAGTACAAGGTGTTATATTGTATATTGCAGAGATCTGGACTTAGGTTTGACAGCAAGCAAAAAAATGTTCACAACAGAGATGGATTTCTGGCGAAGTACATCAACAAAAGGAAGAAAGGAGAAATTCGGAACCATGAAATTAAATTATGAATGTTAAACATAATATTATAGAAGTAATAGAAGAACGAAAATTGGAATAGTATGGACATCTGAAGAGGATGGAGAATAATAGAACCCCAAGAATGGTGCTGGATTGGAATGCTGAAAGCAGGAGGAGGAGGGGGAAACCCAGGGAACAGTGGATGGATGAAGTGAGAAGAAACATGATCAGCAGAGACCTCAAAGAAGAAGATGCTGACGATAGAAATCTGTGGCGGAGCAAAACACATTTGAGTTGAAGGATAACTAACTGTAATGTAGAGAAAATACTTAATAAAACAATAATAAAGTCGGCCCAGGTAGTAGATTAGTGGTTATGTTCCTTGCTTCTAGTCCCGAAGATCATGGAATCAAACCCAGCCGGGATCTATGGATTTTTAGGATGGAAAATCCATGGAGCAGTCCTCCAGGAAGAACTTATGCCGAGTCTGAAGATTTTCAGGCTGGTAGAAGACCGTTAAGCCTGAATAAACAGGCCTCTAAGCAAAACTTACCGACTACATCATCCTAGTAATACCTTAGTTGCCTATTAGCTGTTTCATTGGGTCGGTATTTGACCGCATACCATTCATTACATGTTTAGGGAAATAAGTGTAACAAAATTAACTTGGTATAGTAAGTCCTAACAAAGAGAGACTAAGGCCCTACATTGGGTTGTTACGCCACTATATGACGATGATGATGATGATGATAATAATAATAATAATAATAATAATAATAATAATAATAATAATAATAATAATAAATGAAAACATACAATCCCCCCACTTCTTGCTCCAAATTATATGAAGTTATTTTATACACTGAAGCAAGTACACTAAAAAAAAAATATATATATTGTAGTTAGAATAAAGGTGTATTAATTCAATTTAGAGTTATTTCTTTCAACACTTACGAAGCTGTCAAGATGATATTCATTATTATTATTATTATTATTATTATTATTATTATTATTATTATTATTATTATCATCATTATCATTAATATTATCACTATTATTATTATTAGTATCATCATTATTGTCATTATTATTCTTATTACTTACTTACTTACTTACTTACTCACTGGCACTATCGAACCCGAAGGTTCACGGCCGCGCGGACATAAGCTCTCCATACATCCCTATCCTGAGCTAATGCTTTCCAATCATTCCCTGTATAATCTACTTCCCTCAAATCATAGTTAATGTTGTTCTCCCACCTCATTCTTGGCCTACCAACTGGGCGTTTTCCCTCTGGCTTTCCTACAAGAAGCTTCCATGCACGTCTTTCATTCCCATACGTGCAACATGTCCTGCCCATCGCAGCAGTCTACGAGACTTAACTGTTCTTATTATATCTGGCTTCCTATAAAGACCATGTAGTTCATTGTTATGTAGTCTTCTCCATTCACCTGTCTGTTCATCTCTCTTTGGTCCAAAAATGTTCCTAAGAACTTTATTCTCAAATACTCGTAATCTCCTTTCCTCCCTTAAAGTAAGAGTCCATATTTCGCACCCATATAATATAACTGGTAGAATAATAGTTTTATATATTTTCAGCTTAACGTTTTTGAAAGGAGTTGGGACATCAAAAGTCTCTGCAATGCATAATAGCAAGCATTTCCAGAATTGAGCCTATGTTTAATTTCTTTGTGCATCTCATTCCTATTTGTGATTATTGTTCCTAGGTATTTGAATTCAGCCACTTCCTGAAAATTTCCCTCATTTGTCATTAGCTGTCCATTTCCATTATATACTGAATTTCTACGTGTGACCATATATTTAGTTTTACTGATATTTACTTCCAGTCCTAATTTCTTAGTGTTACTCAATAGTGTGTGCGTGTTGGCCTTTAGTATCTCGTCGCTATCGGCCAGTAGTACTACATCATCAGCATAAACTAACAGCTTATTAATACCATTGAGTTGTAAGCCTTCCTCATTCTCTAAAGATTTAATGGCATGCTCTAGTACAAAATTAAATAGTAGAGGAGATAGTGCATCTCCTTGCTTCAACCCATTCTGGATTTCAAAAGTGTCTGAAAACTGTTTGCCTACACGCACCCTACTCTTTGAGCCATTTAGACACATTCGTATAAGTCTAACCAACTTTTTAGGAATTCCGAACTCCAGCAGGATACTATATAACTTCTCCCTCTTAATTGAATCATATGCTTTTTTGAAGTCTACATATAGTTGATGTACAGTACCATTATATTCCCATTTCTTCTCTAAACTCTGTCTTATACTGAAAATCTGATCTGTTGTAGACCTGTTTCTTCTAAATGCACATTGATGATCTCCTAGAATGTCATCAATATAGGGAGTAAGTCTGCTTACTAATATATTTGTTAGAATTTTGTACGAAGTTGAAAGTAATGAGATGCCCCTGTAGTTGTTGCAATCAGTTTTATCTCCTTTCTTATAAATTGGTAAGATAATTGATTCCTTCCATTCATCTGGAAGAGCTTCTTTTTCCCAAATCATACTAAGCAACCAGCGTATCTTGTCCCTCAATTTTTCTCCCCCTGATTTTATCAGTTCTGCTGGGATCTCATCTGAACCTGATGCTTTATACATCTTCAATTTTTCTATCGCCATTTCAACCTCTAATGCACTTGGCTCTGCGACTAGCATTTCTGCTGTCTGTAACTTATCCTCCTCAATGTCCTGTTCTGTATGTACATTTAATAGCTGATTAAAGTAACCTTTCCATCTATTTAATATACTCCTAGAATCTGCAATCATATCCCCATTTTCATTCCGAATTATGTTTGTTCTAGCCTGAAACCCCTTCTTCTCTATCCTAATTCCCTGATATAATTCTCTAATGTTACTATTTTTTGCATTCATTTCAAGATCATTAATCTTCTCTCTCAAATATTCCCTCTTTTTACTCTTTAGTAACTTGGTGGTTTCCCTTCTAACACTACCCAATTGCTCTAAATTTACCTCATTTGGCTCGTGTAACCATTTCATTTTTGCTAGCTTTCTTTTCTTTACAATGTCGGCACATTCCTCATCAAACCATTTCTTGTTTTGCCTCTTTTTTAAACAACCAATGCTTTCTGATGCTGACAATTTAATAGTATCTCTTATAGCCTCCCATTCTTTATTTATATCAGTTTTCTTCTTCGTTTGCCACATTGTCATCTGAAGATTCCAGTACTTCAAATCTATTAGCTATTTTGATTTGGTATTCTTGCCGCATTTCATCATTTTTCAAGTTTTTTAATTCTATTTTACAGAATCATCTTTAGCGTTCGTTCCCCTCATAAGCGATAGCCGTTGTCTGATTTTCACTCTGACCAGATGATGATCCGAATTGCAGTCTGTCCCTCTAACTGATCTAACATCAATGATGCTACTGTGCCAGCGTTTATCCACTAATACATGATCTATCTGGTTCCGAGTTTCTCCATCTGGGACGTCCAGGTGTATTTATGAATATCCTTATGCTGAAATGTTGTGCTCTTAAGAATGAGATTCTTTGATGTGGCAATGTGACTAATCTAACCCCGTTGTCGTTACTATCTTCATGAAGACTGAATTTGCCTATTGTTGGTTTGAATATATCTTCCCGCCCCACTTTTGCATTAAAATCTCCTAAGACAATTTTCATATGATATCGTGAAAGGCTATCAAATAAGCATTCTAATTCTTCATAGAACTCATCCTTGATCTTGTCATCTTTATCTTCTGTGGGGGCATGTACATTTACAATTATAAAATCATGTCGTTTACCCTTTAGAATTAGTATGATATCCTATCACTAACAAATTTAATATCTCGGATAGCGGATAGGATCCTCCTTCTGACTAAAAAACCCGTTCCAAATGCAGGTCTTTCTGCACCCCCATAGTATAATGCAAAGCTTCCTGATTCCTGACTACCTTCTCCTGCCACCTAACTTCCTGTAAAGCGACTATATCCAAGGGCGATTTATCCAATTCCTGCGTTAATATCTCTAGTGCCCCGCTATTGTATAAAGTCCTAACATTCCATGTTCCTAGGAACATGTCCCTGTGTTTGAGCCTTTGCCATGGGTTCCCTGAAGTAGTCCCCGCCCGGAGAACCGAATGGGGGACTATTTGACCTCCGGAAAATTTTACCCCAGATGAACCCATGTCCGCATTTCTTGACGGTTGTATTTTTACGGTGAAAGATCGTCACTCTTTCGCCCAAGGTACTTTTTTCGTCTGGCTTATCACCTTCGACCAGTCCGGCATGGGTAACCCTATCGGCAGCAATGCTACCGCCGGCATAGCTCTCAGGATCATTTAAGCACGCAATCCAGTCCACCACGACAAGGTAAAGATACCATTATTATTAACATTATTATTATTATTATCATTATTATTATTATTATTATTATTATTATTATTATATTATTAGTAGTATTAGTAGTAGTAGTAGTAGTAGTAGTAGTAGTAGTAGTAGTAGTTGTAGTAGTGGTGGTGGTCTACCCCATACGTTTTCAAGTAGGGACATGGGTTCTCCGTAGCGGGAGATACTTGGATTAATAAAAAAAAATTAATGCTCAATCGGCTGTAACTTTGTTTTCTCGCAATAAAACTTGTAAATAGCCTAAGATTAAATTACCACAAGAAGTACACATTCCGTAAACGACTAAAATCAGACCATTAATTAGACTTGCAGAGGAATTTGTAATGTTTTTTTCATTCACATAGTTATGGAGTATTTTTGCTGTTGCCAGTTTTACGGTAAACGCAGAAAATATAATGGCAATAGCATGTTTTTATATTTATGCTTATAGAGTAGTCATTTATTTAGCAATCATTACTCGTACAATTATTAAGCCCTTAAACCACAAAACCAGCTGAGCCCTAAAATGACATGCAATTTAGGTGCAGTTTGTATCATCTAGGGTTTTGGAGCATGTGGGTGAACAGATTTTTGAATGCAAGAAGCCACCGCACATACTCGTATTGGGTCGATTGCTCGGTGTCCCACAATCATAAATATGTGGGATACGAGGGAAAATATACGAAGCTAATAATATATGAACCCATATCGAAAATACGGATAGTGTATATGTGTGTCTGTGTTTTGTGTACATTGAAGTTAAAAGCTTACTACATCAATTACAGGTGGAGGGAATGGGGAGGTTTTTTGTTTTAAAAAAATCATTATATGACACATGGTAGTTTGGCATCGTGCATGCATATATAACGTAGCGTAATAGTAGCAGGAGATGCCAAACCGTGATAAGGGGCTCGTCCCACATTTGTCAATTGTCTTATCGTTGGTCTGCACGCCTGATCCCAGTTGCTTCATCTCTTTCGTTCCGTATGGTAGAATAAAAAAGTGTCAAACATAGGACTACACTCTTTCAACATCATTGGTCTTCTTCTTCTTCTTCCTTCCAAGTATTAGGCCAAGGCCTATTACGATCCTATAGAAAATTTTCCCTCCAGCGTTTCATAGGACGGCCCAGTGATCTTCGTCCTCTTGGTATATAATTATAAACAGCTTTGGGGATCCGATTTGAACTCATTCTTTCAAGATGGTGTTTCCAATTTAGTTGGTACTGTTTAATATATTCCAAAATTGGCGTAGTCTTCAATTCTTTTAAGATATCAGTGTTCCTTTTCCGATCCCATCTGGTGTAACCCGCTGTTCTGCGCATGAATCTCATTTCACAAGCCGTTATTCTGCTTTCATGTTGTCTTTTTAGTGTCCATGCTTCACTACCATAGGTCAACACTGGTCTAGCCAAAGTGTTATATAAACGTAATCTGGTGTTTTTTTTTTTGCACAAGGGATGATTTCATAACTTGATTAATAATTCCTAAACTTTTATTATAACTGGTAATTTTTTCAGGGATATCCTTTTCATCCCAGAAGGAGAGACAATATCCAAGATATTTAAATTGATTAGATCTCTCTAAAATTTTATTCTGGAGACAGATTTTACTTTGTATGGGGTCCTTCCCATGAAATGCCATAATTTTAGTTTTTAAAATTGATATTTCCATATTAAATTTGGCACCTATTTTTTGTAAATTATAAATTGATCGTTGTAAATCATTTTCGGAAAGTGCCAGAAGAACTAAGTCGTCTGCAAAAAGAATAGTATCGAGTTTGAGGTTCCTATTGATGGGTATTATATATCCTCGTTGTGTTTTTCCTCCATTCGTTTATTAATTTATTCATATATATAATCAAAATCACCGGTGAAAGTCCAGCATAATTGGTACGAGACTTAACTGTTGTTATTATATGAGATTCCATTAGGATCGTGTAACTCCATGGTTACCAATTAGTCAATTTGTGGCTAAATCTGGCCTTTTTAAAAGCACAATTAGCTACAAATTAATATTAATAATAAGAGGATCATCTTGGTGGTAAATTTAATGACAAAAACAAATTATATTTCTTTAGTCAATAGCCTTAAGAATGATAACTTCGCTATTGAAACTAGAGTCAGATTCAATCCAGGAAGTTACTGTGTGTTTGGAATAGGGAACTGGGTTGCCATTTTAACAGCATTTTCTTAAGATTCTTATATAAAACTGAAGTATGCAACACAGCAGGTACATAGTTATAAGTTGTAGCCGTCCAAGCCACCCCCTCTTAAAGAAAAAAACAGTTAGGCCTACCACTTGTCACTGAACTCGTGCGGACCTGTATTATCCTGTGTAAAAGTGTCGACTCTCATATTTACTGTAAAACTAGTTTGTATGCTGTAAAAAATTATGTTTTTTTAAATGTGTAGTACATAGATTTGGGAAAAGTACTGCAAACCTTGCCCCTCCCTAAACAAACAAATGCCGTTATTATGAGTTCCCCAACATCTACCCTCTCTACGTAGGGGGATTCTGACTGAGTCCGTAAGGTCTGTAGTAACTTCCTGGGTTTAATTACAGTGTAGTTGGCTCTTTTAAATTTTAATTTGGGTCTTTTATTGTCTTCTTATAAAACAAATCAATACTTTTAAATTTCATAGTAGAACATCACTGAGGTTAAAATTGAGTTACCTGATAAAAACTATCGTCCTCAACTATATTAACTTCTGTTGTAAAACATCTAGAATACCATGAGAATTTCTGAAGATGATGCATGCTTCTTGAAAGGCGTAGATTTTAATAGTGTGACAACGTTTTACAACAGGTAAGAATTTTGAAATTTTAACACAGCTACAAAATTTGTGGGAAAGCTACTAATCTTTTCTGGGCAATTCGTCGCCGTTTATTTAGCAATTCCCAGCCATTTCATTCTATTTCAATTATTTTTTATTATTAATGAGAATTCTCCTCAATACAGAGATTTGTCTCCAGTCGAACAATATCAAAATATAAAATAGGTTACAACATTTACATCTAAAATACACAAAGTTAGATATTACTTTTCAGAACTCTACGCTGTTTATGTTCTGTTGAGGACGACTGCCACAACAGGTACAACTTTTGTTTTAAACTGCTTATGATGTTACGCCATCTGTCTCTATCTTGTACATCATCCTCCTCTATACCAAATACTTATATTGACACACGCGCATTCTGATTCCAGGTAGTAGCAGGACGTCCTCTTCCTCCTCCCTTAATTTCCCATTTTTGTACAATCTTCGTGTTTGAAATTTTAAATGCCTGTCTCTCGGAAACCTTGCGTGATGGAGAAAAACCGATATCATATTTGAATTCAGGAGAAAAAAATACTATCAGAATCACATATTTTTCTTTCTGAGACAAAAAAAAACAAAGGTTCTTTTTTGTTGCACAGTTATTTTTCTTTGTTTTTTTTATATTCAGTGGACAGAGACAATCTACCAACAATTTATCTTCCTTGAATACATTTTATCATTAGTTTTTCTCTTAATCTTAACTATCATTAACATTGTTATATTATTCGTAATATATTAGATATTATCTTATTGATCAAATTTTCATTTAGTATTTAATATTAGAGTTAATTGTGATTGTTATATTCTGATGTAACATATGTTTGACCTGGTGATTGGAAGAGAATGCCATATGGTCTTAACTCCACCAGGCTAAATAAATAAACAAACATTAAAATGTTTCTTTTAATCTAATGTATGGCACTATTAAAAGAACCCTTAAAATACAAGAAAAGAAACAAACATAAAATTTTATAAAGTAATGGCTATTCCTGTATCGATGTATGGATCGGAATATTGGACGATCACTAAAAGACAAGAACAAAGATTGGAAGCAGTTGAGATGAGATTTTTAAGAAATATAGCAGGATATACTCTGCTGGAGAAGAAAAGAAATGAAGATATAAGAAAGGAACTAAATATTTTCAAACTTACAGACCGAATAATTAAATATAGGAACGATTGGAAAGAACATTTTGATAGAATGCCAGAAGGAAGATTTCCAAAATTATTGCTAAATTATAAACCGCACGGAAGGAGAAATTTTGGACGCTCACACAGAAGATGGTCTGAACAATTTTAACAATTCTAGCTTTCATGAAACCGAAACGAGCCAACAGGTTTAATCCCTGGATGATGATGATGATGACGATAAAATATTTCTCAACCATTTCCTGTATAATTCAATCCCCACAAATTATGGTTAATCTTATTCTTCCTCTCATTCATTCTTTGCCAACAATTAGGCAACTTTCATCTGGTTTCCCTACAACAACCTCCATGTTCCTCTTTTATTATCCATGAGTTTGATATGTTTTCCCTTCACTATCCAAAAAACAAGCATAGGCCACATTTTTATTTTAGAACTATACATATGTGAAAAAAATTAAGTAGATAATAAAACAAAAGTAGAAAGGAACATTAAATTATATCTTACAAAAAATTAACTTTAAAATTTAAGAGTGATTTCGAATGTCTGCTAAAAGCTGGGATTAAAATCCCAACATATTCGCTCTTCAAATACAATTTGCTTAACTTCTCGCGTAATGAAGTAAAAGGGAACAAAATTTGAAGAAAACAGATCCCTACTTTGAGGATGTCTACATGGTAAAATAAAGGGGTGGTGTATTTTGCAGTGAGGTGGAAATGAATGCGATTATATGGAAGAAAAAAAAATCCGCCAGCAGATCTACGCAGTGGGATGATCTTATACTTCTTTTATTGGATATTTTTATCACTCTTCCTTCTGGTTTACATCCCGAACATGAAAATGCTCTTGTTGTGTTCAGTAGCTTGATGTGACGTATGAAGCTTCAAGGTGAACAATGAATGAAGTAAGTCACAACTCTAAAAATATCAACTATCATAAAGAATATTTCGTCTTACCGAGCTAGAATCTGTGACACAGAGAACAGAGACTAATCTTAATTACTCATTGTCATTCACTCATTCATATAATAATAATAATAAATAATAATAATAAACAATAGTAATAATAATAATAATAATAATTTTAACACCATGGCCCTTGACCTAATTCCCTAGAGAAGCTGCAAAGCGTAGCATCAAAATGCTATGAATGCAGTGAAGGACCTGCCCTAGGGTCACTATATATATATATATATATATATATATATACCCTATACTAACTAACTCACTGGCACTATCGAAACACGTAGGTTCATGGACGTGCGGAAATAAGCTCTCCACACATCCCTATCGTGAGCTAATATATTCCAATCATCCCCAGTATAATCTACTTCACTTAAATCATGGTTAATGTTATTCTCCCACTTCATTCTTGGTCTACCAAATGGGCGTTTTCCCTTAGTTTTCCTACAATAAGCTTCCATGAACCTCTTTCATTCCCCATTCGTGCTACATGTCCTGCCCATCGCAGTCTATGAGATTTAACTGTACGTATTTTAACTAGTTTTCTAAAAAAGACTATGTAGATCACTGTTAAGTAGTCTTCTCCATTCACCTGTCTGTCCATCTTTCTTTGCACCAAAATGTTTCCTAAGATCTATATTCTCAAATGCTCCTAATCCCCTTTCCTACCTTAAAATAAAAGTCCATGTTTCGCATCCATATAATAGGATAAATGGTGAATAACAGTTTTAAATATTTTCAGTTTAACTGTTTTTGAAGGAATTGTGACTGCGAGAGTCCCTGTAATGCATAATAACACGCATTTCCAGAACTGAGTTAACGAACACATACTTAAGTTATATAAATATCGGACATGGTCATTTTTGGTGTCTACCAGATAAGATCGATGAACATCTGTGAAACATTTTCAAACATATTTTCATGAGAACAACTTCAAAAGCTTACTTCCTTAGGAATTCACTAAAATGAAATAACTTTCTTAATATTTAAAGGAAGTGACACTATGAGGTTTATTTAATTAATACAGAGCTAGAAATTTTCACGACTCACCACATATTTGTAGATTTTTTGAAGACCAGTTTCGATACGTCAGTATCATTATCAATTATTTCTAACTCTCTTCAAGAAAAACCCACAAATATGAGGCGAGACGTAAAAAGTTTAACTATATATTAAGGAATGAGATGCACAAAGAAATTAAACATAGACTCAATTCTGGAAATGCATGCTATTATACATTACAGGGACTCTTCTCGTCCCAACTCCTTTCAAAAAACGTTAAACTGAAAATATATAAAACCATTTATTATTCTACCAGTTATATTATATGGATGCCAAATATGGACTGTTACTTTAAGAGAGGAAAGAAGATTACGAGTACCTGAGAAAAAAGTTCTTAGCAACATTTTTGGGTCAAAAAGAGATGAATTAGACAGGTTCATCCATAGTAATTCTGCCCTAAGGCTGGTCCTACACTGCAATCATAGCATTTTCTTGTTATGCTTGCAGCTTTACTAGGGAATTGTAGGTGTGGTAGCTTCCCGTTGCTTTCCACACTGGTGAAGGATGATGATGATGATGATGGCCATATGATTTCATTTTCCTGACATTTGTCTTACAGGTGAGGAAAAAAATCGATTAAAACCTCACCCAGATAAACTGCCCCGACCGGGGATCGAACACGGGCCCGCTGCGTGACAAGGCAGCAAGCTACCTCGAAACCACAGCGGTGGACAAATAGACAGGTGAATTAAAAAAAAAAACTACGTAATGGTGAACTACATGATATGTATAGGAAGCCAGATATAATAAGAACAGTTAAGTCTCAAAGACTGCGATGGGCAGGACATGAGCACGTATGGGGGATGAAAGAGGTGCATGGAAGCTTCTTGTAGGAAAACCAGAGGGAAAAACGCACAGTTGGTAGACCAACAACGAGGTACGATAATAACGTTGTCCATGATTTGAGGGAAGTAGATTCTTTGGCACCAATAAATAAATTTAGTCTGGGTAATCTTCTAAGTATCAATAAAAAAGTCAATGTTCCAGACAGTAAGAAATCTGGAATTTAACAAATAAATTGTGAAGATTGCAATAAAGTTTATATAGGAAAAACAAAAAGGAATTTGGAAATTCGGACAAAAGAACATTTCAGAAATATTAAAAATTGTGAAATTGAAAAATCTGCAATTGCTGCACATAGTTTATTAGAACATCATAAAATTGGAAGAGAAGCTAAACTTTTAAAACAAGTAGAGAAACCTTTGGAATTGACAGTTTGGGAAAAAATATACATTCAGAAAAACAAAAATAGATCAATGAATTGTGATATCCCTAACGAAATTACATTGATTTCGAAGTTCATAAATTCAACCATAGATGGCAGCACTGAAGATGGCGACAATAGAATAGTTGACGGCCGAAGAATTTCATCAGTCGGAGTTATGGCTGACGATGAACATGATTATGTTTGAAATCGCGATATCATGGAAGCATGAATCCTATGAGGTGAGTTGTTTAAACAATATGTTCTCCGATGAATTTTAATGATTATACCTCATAATGTTTACTTCCCAACATTAATTAAATATAAGTAGATTATACATGGGATGATAGGAAAACAATAGCATGCAATAGGAATGTATTAAGGGCACCTGATAAAATGGAAGAAGAGAGAATACCAAAGAAGATCCTTAATTGGAAAGCTAGTGGAAGAAGTGGAAGAGGCAGACCTATATAACGTTGGATAGATGGAGTGAGGAGAAATATGGAAGCTAGAGATTTAAAGGAAGAAGCTGCTCTAGACAGGAACCTCTAGCGACAAATCACTTTGAGTTGAAGAAGAAACACTGCATTGTGGAATATTCCTAATAAAACATCTCCATACATGAAACTATGGTTTCGATAGAGCCAGTGAGTTAGTTATATTAATGAAATAATATATTAATTATGAATAACTCACAAATAGGAATGAGATGCACAAAGAAATTAAACATAGGCTCAATTCTGGAAATGCATGCTATTATACATTGCAGAGACTTTTGATGTCCCAACTCCTTTCAAAAAAGTTAAGCTGAAAAAATATAAAACTATTATTCTACCAGTTATATTATATGGATGCGAAACATGGACTCTTACTTTAAGGGAGGAAAGGAGATTACGAGTATTTGAGAATAAAGTTCTTAGGAAAATATTTGGACCAAAGAGAGATGAACAGACAGGTGAATGGAGAAGACTACTTAACAATGAACTACATGGTCTTTATAGGAAGCCAGATATAATAAGAACAGTTAAGTCTCGTAGACTGCGATGGGCAGGACATGTTGCGCGTATGGGGAATGAAAGACGTGCATGGAAACTTCTTGTAGGAAAGCCAGAAGGAAAACGCCCTGTTGGTAGACCAAGAATGAGGTGGGAGAACAACATTAACTATGATTTGAGGGAAGTAGATTATACAGGGAATGATTGGAAAGCATTAGCTCGGGATAGGGATGTATGGAGAGCTTATATCCGCGCGGCCATGAACCTACGGGTTCGATAGTGCCAGTGAGTATTATGAATAACTTACCCCAACACAAAAGTTATTTTCATCTTCCTGTAAGTTATTTCTACGTTCTTGACGTCAGTCAATGAACCACAGCAACATGTAACAGTAACATATACATAAGTAATGTCATGACATCATTGTAAACCCAGGCGACATGTTTGTGAGAGTGTGAATTGATTCAATTACCAGTACGTACTAATAACCAAATCAGTCTGCGCAACGTGACAATTCCACTGGGTAACAAACAAATAATATATCTCCAGGCTCACATCAACTTTTAATGATCGCTGTTTTCTCTCGTGCTACCTGTTACATCCCGTTTCTATTATCAACAGATTCGTCACTGTGCTACTTCCAAATGCAGTAAAAGCTCCTTATTCGCTGTTCCCTTATTCGAGTTTTCATTATTCATGATTGGATAACACGTGTCTCTTGTGCTTTGTTGCCAATTTATAATGTCAAGTAAAAGGAAAGAAAATTAATTTCGAATCATAAAAAAGTAGTGTTGCCGCTTAACGCAAACACAGAAATGCTTCATACCACAACAGTGTGGAAGATGTTATCATAAGTAATTCCACGAGTGATTTCCAAATTATCGATAAATTCACGACTCACGATAATTTGGAAATCACTCGTGGCATTTTGTTAGGAATATTTAAGGAATAAAATTAAGCTGTTTACTCACAAATCATTATTTAACTATAGTTATTTTAAAATATTTATATATGTAATGTAAACGGCGATGTTTGAAAACAAATGAGAAACGATAGGTACGCTTCATCTGCTTCTTTTTTTATCACTGCAACCAGATCATACTATTTATTGCCAAAGAACGCAATATTGTAAGAATGCTCTCTTGTGGAGAAAAAATGAAACACATCAAATTGTATATTAATTCATTTCTGATGTCGTATGATGTAAATATGACAATTATATTTTCTGGATTGTTACCTGGGAAAAAATACATTTAAGAAAGTGCAAACAGTGGTTTCTTTTTTTGGTGGTATAATCAATTGCTACAAATGTTTTTATATTAACTCCCGCATGCGGCATGTGTTGACATTCATGCACTATATATATACAATCTGGTAGCCGTATTTCTTAGTGAGTCAGTCACTGCAAAATAATGGTCAGACCTGTTCAGAATATTAAAAAGGAGGAGCTTTCTTTAATATGGTAATTATAACACTGATAAATATTTCGTGAAACACGACTCTGATTGGTTGTAAAACAGAAATCATTGAAACGTGATTGGTCATTGACTCCCATTTGGGGCATGAGTTAAATAGTCATAAGTAATGCCACTAGTGATTTCCAAATTATCGATAAATTCACGACTCACGAAGTTAATTTATCTAGAGAATTTTGAAATCAAGAGTGGAATTTGTTAGGAGTATTTAACGAATAAAATTAAGCTCTTTACTAAAAAATAATTATTTGAATATAGTTACCGGTGTTTTAAAATATTTATGTAGTTAATGTAAACGGCGATGTTTGAAAACAAATTAGAAATGTGAGGTTATGTATATTCACTGCAACTCGATCATATTATTTATTGCCAAATAGGATCGCAATATTGTAAGAATGCACTCTAGTGGAGAAATAATGAAACACATATAACTATTATAATCAACATTATAGGTTAATCATTTATATTTTGAATAAACAACTCAGTAAACTCACTGAATCCATTCATTATTTGCTATTTCAATGTATTTGTTGGAGAAAAATAAAGGTTTAACCTGTTCAGAATATTAAAAAAGGAGGGGCTTTCTTTATCAGAACTGATAAAGAGAAATCGATAAAGAGCGAGGTGAAACACGACTGTCATTGGTGTAAAACAGAATTCATGAAACGTGATTGGTCAATGACTACCATTTGTGACATGAGTTAAATAGTCCAAACGATTAAATACGAAACTATATTGTTTTCAGCTACATCAAGCTCTAACAGGGACCGACCAGAATCTGCGTCTTGAATTTTCCACCACTTTTCAAGAAATACTAGAAGTCGATGGGTTTGCTGACAAATTCATTTTCAATGATGAGGCCACCTTCCATCTAAGCAGTAAGGTTAACACACATATCCTAATGTTAGAGTGTGGGGAACTGAACATTCTATAGTTCTAGTGGAAGTTATGCGGGATTCTTCTAAAAGGAAAAAAATTCAATTTAAAACTTTTCTTTAATTTTTTAATTATTAATTAATTTTTTTAGTTTAGTTTAAATAACTTAAACCGAATCTCTTGAATAATTGTCCTCCCCTGAGTTTGCTGCGGTCATCATCCAATCAATACATTTATGAAAATGAGTAAAGAGGGCACACATAAAAAAATCCGTATATTACCAGAGTCCGCTACGGCGGCCCTATTACATCGAGTCCAATAGCTTGTAAAAGTCCATCGCTCTGGTCTCGAGGTAGTTTATACGCGTTGGCGAGTCGTTTGTGTCTGTATCACGCTGTTTCAATGTTAATGAATCAAGAAATCCGAAGACAAAATAAGGAATTCTATCGCTAAATTCACAGCTGAATAGGCTATCTATCTGAATTGAAATACCTTTTAAAAGCAGCAATATATATATATATATATATATATATATATATATATATATATATATATATATATATATTAACTTCTTTAAGTCCTTGCCTAAACCTGATAGTAATAATTAATAGAAATTGTTCAAAATCTCTCATTATTTGATTCTATTTTGATTATTCTCATTTTATTTTGTAACCTTGGAACGTATCCCCTATAGGCCTATACCCGTACAAATTACCATTCCATATTCGCGGCATATTTGCGGAAGATATCCCCGCGAACAAGGAGCCTTTACTGTTTTTAAAATATAGTTATGCAAGAGGAGATTCGCGGGCGTAGGATAACGTCCAAGCCACATTAAAGATAAAGATAAAGTGAATCCACTACAGGCGATATGAGACCCTTGGGGTAGTAGGAGATTAAGGCTCCCACTCTTTCTAGACAATCGGCACTTGATGTTACCGGATTGTCAGCCCTGCGTGACGGCCGCCTTTACCCTCAGAACAAGCGTCTGGTGCTCATTTCTGTTAGAGACTGTCGACCCCAGGGCCATGATGTCACCAGAAGGTTTGGGTTAGTTTAAAAATCCTCACCGCATTGGGACTCGAAGCCTAATGTCACAAATAAGGGAAAATTATGGTAGAAAGTTTTCCGTTTCTCAAATTGAAGTAATAATCAATAGTTTCTTTAATAAAGCTCCAAATCGTCTTACACAGAAAAAGTGCGCAACTAAAATCGTACCTTCATAATTGGAAATTACAGTACGTTTCCATTCTTCTATTTCGCGCATATCAAAGAGTTCTTAATACAGTACTAGTACCCGGCGTGCGCTGAAAATGAATGTGCTTTTATGTTTAGTTGAATAATTAATAGGAAAAATAATTATAAATTTATATTTTTAGAAACCCCGTGCTGATTACCCGGCGTTGCCCGGGAATCTACTTATCTCGGTCTTCTTGGCATAAATAAGCTAAAAGACAAAATTCGTAATTGTGAGGTATCCGTAAAAGAATACCCGCCATGTGCTGCTATGCTTGCACAGGAATCTACATACTTGTCTCGATCTTCTTGGCATCAATGAAAGACAAAAATGGTTATTGTGAGTTATCCGTAAGAGATAAACATATGCTGTCGCGGACTTTTCGTAGAGCTTTTTGAGATATTCAATTCTGTGTACATTAATTTTGTGTATTTGTTATGGTTTAGGCGGCGTAAGCCATTTAAGTGTCCAAAGAGCTACTTTTTTTTCACGTTTTCCACTACAAAGGGCGATTTTTAAGGGGGTAGAAGTATCACAACTCTCTTATAGCCTATGTTCATCCCGGGAATCTCCTGAACATTTTGCAAAAAGCCCCATCATAATCGGATCAACGGTATGGCCGCGCATAAAGTACGAACAAACAAACATTAATTTAATATTTAATTTTAGGAAGTTATTTTTTTTTTTGTCTGGGAAAGTTGACGATAAAACAGAATTGTTTTGAAACATGTCCAAGAACAAATCAACATTAATATTGAGGTAAGATGTCCAGACCAAAAATAATATAAACATTATTTTTTTTTATATTAGATTAGTAACAACTGCATCAACATTCCACTGGGAATTATTCAAGCTGAATTGGGCATCTGCAGTAGTGGCTGAAAGTAATTAAGAAATGTGATGGACAAATGAAGTAAGCTAGCAGACACTAAGAAAATTACTGAATTACTAATTAATTCAATTTCAGTACTAATTTTCGTGTCATTAAAGTAAGAATGAATACACCACGTTATACAGATTAAAATGAGTGACAATTATGATTGGTTTTATTTGTAATATCACGAAGAGAAACGGTAAAACGTGTTCGAATTTCTGAGCCAAGTAATTCCAGGTATTTCAATTTCCGTGACATAAGCGCCCTGATTACAAAACGCCATATTTACAACGTTAATGACCTTCCTATCGGAAATAACATTAACACTCCAAACAATTTGTACAAAACGCATTACAATGTCATCCCTCGTTTCCTCTCTTTTGACATTCATCCACGTCCTTCACTAAATTTTCATACATAAATTATTTACACGTAAATTTCATGTCACTTATCATAGTATGCCAATAATAATACCTATTGTATATTGTGAATATTATTATTATTATTATTATTATTATTATTATTATTTTTAATGCAAGTTCCACAAGTTATAGAAGAAAGAAGACTGAAACAACTAGTCCATGTAAAGGGGCTGTCAGATGACAGGATATCTAAGATGATATTAAATTTTGAAGCGGAGGGCAAGAGAAGAAAGGGGAGACCAAATGAACAGTAGATTCAAGGAGTTCATAGGGATATGGTGTCGAGAGGATAGACTGGGAGTGATATAGAGAATGAGGATTTATAGAGGAGTTAAATTTACAATTGGTTGTAAGAAAACTACTGAATTGTAGAGAAATTCCTAATAAAAATAAATTATTATTATTATTATTATCATCATCATCATCATTGGGGTAAATATAGATAAAGAGGATAGACAAGAAAGTGACATTAAGAACAGAATAAATAAAGGTAGAGCAATAACATCCGTTGGGGTCAGGATTTTTAAACTGATCCAAATCCTCTGGCGGCACTATGGCCCTGGGGTCGACTCAGCCTCTAACGGAAATGAGTACCAGACGCCTGTTCTGGGGTAAAGGCGGCCGTCACGCAGGGCTGACAACCCGGCTGACATAAAGTGTCGATTGTCTAGAAAAAGTGGGAGCCTTAACCTCCTACTACCCCAAGGGCCTCCCGAGGCCTGTTGTGGGATCACTTTACCTTAGGGGCACGCCGTAGTGTAGTGGTTAAGGCACTGAGCTACAAGCCGGAGGGTCGAGGGTTCAAGTCCCGTTGGGGTCAGGATTTTTAAACTGACCCAAACCCTCTGGCGGCACTATGGCCCTGGGGTCGACTCAGCCTCTAACGGAAATGAGTACCAGACGCCTTGTTCTGGGAGTAAAGGCGGCCGTCATGCAGGGCTGACAACCCGGCTGACATAAAGTGCCGATTGTCCAGAAAAAGTGGGAGCCTTAACCTCCTACTACCCGAAGGGCCTCCGGGCCTGTTGTGGGATAACTTTACTTTACTTTACTTAGAGCAATAACATCATTTTAAATGGTGTCCTATGCAACAGATATATAAACGGGGAAAATAAATTACAAATATAGGCCTATAATTCAATAGTGACAAGTATTGTCACATATGGAGCATGGAAATCGAACAGAAACTTAAAACAAAAACTTATGCCGATGGAAATGAATTTCTTGAGGAGAGATGTTGAAAAAAAAAAAAGTCATATAAGAAAAAATTAATATTACTCGTAAATATTCAATAGTATATTATATAAGATGTAAACAATTAAATTAGTGCAAAGACTGCAAGAAGGAAGGTTACCCAGAAAAACATTGGAATAGTGTCCACCTGGAAGAAGAAAGAAATGAAGACCTCGAAACTCATGGATGCAAGAAATAAGAACTGGAATGAGAACAAGAGGACTGATGGACATGGAATAGATGGATAGCGACATGTAGAGATGAAGGAAAAATAAGATTTTTTTTTTTAAGATTTATTTAGCCTGGTGAAGTTAAGGCCATGTGGCCTTCTCTTCCACTCACCAGGACAAACATATATTACATAAGAATATAACAATCTTAATTAACTCTAATATTAAACACTAAGTAAAATTTGATCAAAAGATAATATCTAATATACATATTACGATCTATAATACAACCAGTTAATATTAGTTAAAATTAAGACTAAAACTAATAATAAAATGGTATACAAGCAAGACATATTAAATTGTCCCTGTCTAGTGTATATAAAAAACAGGAAAATAATGAGATATAGAAAACTAATTTTACGATTATACAATATTTAAAACAAAACAAATAAAAATATTTGTTATTCTTAATATTATTTACATAAATAATTAAATATATTAATATTGCTAAAAGATACTATCAGTGAGGTGTATAAGTTAGTTTGTTATTAAATAATTCTTTAGTTTGTTTTGAAGGATGTTATAGTTTGACAGTCTCTGACATAGGGTGGAAGGGAATTCCATGTTTTGGTAAGTGACACCGTAAAAGATAATGAATAATATACAGTGTGATGAGGCGGGATATAAAGGACAATGTGCTGATGGGATCGAGTGTCAAGATTATGTGTGTCGGATAGTCTGATGAAGCGGCGTGATATAATAATTAGGCGATGATGTGTGAAGTATTTATAGAGAAAGGATAGGGAATGGACAAGAAGGGATAGGGAATGGACAAGAAGGGATAGGGAATAAACTGCAGACAAAGAAAGATGCGTAAACATTAAACATCTGCATATAAATAAATAAATAAATATTATTATTAATATTCTTATTATTATTATTATTATTATTCACATGTAAAATTATCATAATAGAATAATGTAAGTTTACTTTAGCAGGGACTGAAGATTTAGCACAACCCAGACTTCCGAGACTAAAAACTTATTTCAGGTTTTCACACGACAGGGGGAATTCAATAACGCTACAAATTATTATTAACTCTGGTAGAATATCGTGACTGAATGGTTTCCATTTCGTGTTATATTTCATGGTGGCGTAGTTACAGCAACCTTTTACATCACACCACTTCCTTCTGGAAGAGAACTTTTCCATTTGTACACCATCACGCATTCATCCGCTTCTTAACAATCAATATTAAATAAGTGAATTTATTCAAGTTATAACATAATAAAGTATTCCTTTCA
>JASPKZ010005815.1:0-40613 GCA_030220185.1 Diploptera punctata
CTAGGCTTTGTATTCTACTTTGTAACTTTTTGGTCATTATCTAACTTTCGCTCCCATAAAGTAATGCAGGAACTGCCAATATTTTATAAAACTTCAAATCTAGAATATCTTCTTTATTCAAATTGTAATTAAATATTTTCAATTCTCCTCTATAACTTATATAGCCATGTGCTAGATAATACATATTTTTATATTTTTTTTCTCTATTTAGGATGTTTGAGAGGAACTATATTTTCTGACACGCTTAAATGTATAACCGTTATTCGATCAATGAAAATGCAGTCATGCTATAATGATATAAACTATGACTTGAGACGCAGAGACTGCAGCGTGTTCATATAATGCTTGCGTTCGATTCATTTTCAATATCCGCCGTTATGACCATATTCCGAACACTTTAATAACCTCTCTTGGCTCCGTCTTACTGACAGACGTAAATTGCACTCTCTTTCACTACTTTTGAAGCTTCTGAATTCCCACATCCCCACTTACCTGGCGTCCAGATTTGAGAAGTTATCCTCTTACCACAATATTGACACTAGGTCACAAGATAGCAGTCTGCTAACAATTCCTCTTCATAGCACATCCTCCTATTCTACTTCCTTCACAGTAGCCTCTGCCCGCTCCTGGAATCTCCTTCCTCGAGATATCAGGGGTTGCCGCACACTTGGTACCTTTAAGTCACGCTTATACAGTTACCTGTTGTCTAATAATTAATATTTCTCTATTTATTTAATTTTATACTATGTCATTAATCTTTTCCTCGTTTTTTATATATCTTGTACATATTATATATTTAATTCGTTAAATTTAGAGTAAATCAAATTACATTATAAATATTAATTGTATTGTATTCATAACTTGTAATCGTTTATATATATTTATTGTAATTTAGATTTAAGACTTTTTTTTGTATTTTTTTAAACCTGGTTGAGTGGTAGACAAGGCCTTAAGGCCTTAACTCTGCAAGGTAAAATAAAGCTACTATTATTATTATTATTATTATTATTATTATTATTATTATTATTATTATTACATCTGCTTTGACCACAGTACAACTGTAACCTAACTCGGAAGAGGTATAAATAAAATTATGCTTGAAGAATATAATTATGCATCAAATTCGATTTGTTTAAAAAAAAATCTCACCCCTTGCTTCCAACAACCTCAAAGTTTTGAATCCCGTTGGATTGACAGGAAGCAAGCTACACCACCCGAGTCAGCGTATCCAGTAGATCGATCAAGTTGTCACATTTTGACGCGACTGAAGAGGCGTTGTTTGATTCTAAACATCTGTTTCCGTTTAACATACTGTACGTTTATAGCTTACGACAGAGTGGCTGTGTTCAGTTCACCAGGCGAATGAGTCAACTCCTGCTTATGTAGAGAATATTATTCATACAGAGACTTTTTTATGTGTTCGTAATTGATATTGTCTGCTGTCCCACCCTACGGAAGTTACTCGTTAAGGCTAATTTAGTTTACAACTCTAGGATGCAATATCTCATATGAAGAAGAAAAGGATGTATAATGCAAAAATATCTAAATTTTTAAGAATTTTAGGCTTAATAAATTCTATCTTCAAGCCACAGTTAGTCCAAAAGCATTCAAGATCTGAAAGTGTATAAAACACTTGCTCTTCCAACTCTTTTGTATGGTAGCGAAGTATGGACGTTGAAACAGAAGGATATACAGAGACTTAGATCTGCTGAAATGAGATATCTTCGGAGGATGACTGGATACACACTACTAGATCACAAAAAAAAAATGAAGACATCTTAGAAGAATTACACATGGAATCTTTAGAAAACAAAATTTCTGAGTATAAGTCAAGATGGATGCAACATGTTCATCGAATGGAGGATCACCAGAATACCCAAACAAAATGTTAAGATATCAACCTGGGAGGAAGAAGAAGACCAGGGACGTCCACTCAAAAGACTTCTGGATGGTGTTTTCTCTTGAGGCCGAAACAGGTCAACAAATGGCCTAAATTCGTGAATTGTACTATGATGATGATGATAGTTTCCACTAATTTCACTAGGTGGTGGTGTAGTTTGTGTCGGTTTAGCTTAGGGGGATACTAAGGGCCAACACGCATACTCTATTGACTAATACTAAGAAATTGGGACTGCCAAATAAAACATTAATGCAACTATGATGATCTTGAAGAAGATTTCCGGGCTTGTAGGCCGAGGTCTTGAGGCTTGAAATCCCCGACGTTTCGCCATTAGACTGCGTCTGGTCGTCACCGAGAAAACATTCCAGCTAGGATAACTATATTTGAAGACCTTGTAATTATATAAAAAAAAAAAACAACACCTCACTTCTTAATGAGAACGACACCCCAGTCAAAACCCATTATACGGAGATCATAAAAACAAGAGTCAGTTGTTGCTACAAACAGTTGGAGTATACCTCACCGTACACAACAAAAACGAGTAGCAGAAGCTCAACCTGCAGAAGATGGAAGATAAACTTCCGAAAGAGCTCCAGTTTAATTTTATTATACATATTTTAACAAAGTTGAGGACGACGGCATCCTACCAACAGGTACAATTTAATTTTTAACTTTCATCCTCAAGGGTTTCTCTTGAGACTGGCAATTTTTTTCCACTGTCCGTCCTATTTATACCGTTCACCGCGACACAATTGCCAGTCTCAAGACAACCCTTGAGACTGCCAGACGCAGTCTGGCGAAACGTCGGGGAATTTTAAGCCTCAAGACCACGGCCTACAAAGTTCCATGCTCTAATCATATATATTGTGTAAGATTCAGAGTATAGACATGTCCTGTGCTGTGGTATAGACAGTGAAGAAAGAAATAATCATGTGATCTTGTTCCTGAATTGTGATTAGCCAAGGCTTCCTTGCCTTAACCACTCGGGTACGGCGCGGGAGACCGACGCGATTTTCACCCACTTAAAATCATTGGATCGACTTCAAACTTGTAGTACTTTGTAAAGGATCAGTGACAATACAGTAATTTAATTTTTTTTCTAAAATTCTGGCAGGAGAATCATGAGAAAGTCAAAAAAGTGTCTGTGTAATTATGTAACGGAATCTTCCAACACGATTTTCACCCAGTTAAATCATTGGATCGACTTGAAACTTTGTATACTTGTAAAGGACCAATGACTATACAATAATTTCATAATTGTTTTCTAAAATCTTTGCCAGAATTAGCAGAAAGTTAAAATAATAAAAACCGGTATAATAGGCTGCGGGACTATTCAACTTCTTACTCAATCGTTGTAAGAGGCTCAGTGGTTATAGTGGTGGACTGTAGTGGTATATAACATAGAGAGTATATAATTTCTGTAATCCATAGGTCGCTAGTTCAAATCCGTCCCGGAGGATTTTTTTAGTAGACTATTACTTTTAGCTCATACTACAATAGTATCGAATTTAAAGATATTTACATTTTATCTTATTCTGTAAAAAATTAAAACTAAAAAATAAATAACACGTTTAAAAAACTTAAACAAACACGCTTTATTAAGAAAACCGAACTACAAAATGAAAAGTAATTTTAATTTCCAACACGCTTGGGATAAAATTAAAGTGGTCAACAAAAAAATCATCTCCAACACATCTAGAATAAAACTAGAGGTTAACTACAAAAAATAAGTTTACCATCAAAAGCGTGGGGTTGCTTTTTATAGTTTTTACGTTTTTTTCTAGAGAGCTTTACTTTTACCAATATCTGTTTTTATCAATATGTTAATTGATATAAAGCATCCCACGCTTTTGATGGTAAAGTTTATTATTTTTGTAGATAACTCTAGTTTTATTCTAGATGTGTTGTAGATTATTTTTTTTATTGAACAACTTTAATTTTATCCCAAGCGTGTTGGAAATTAAAATTTCTTTCATTTTTTAGTTCGGTTTTTCTAATAAAGCGTGTTGTTTTATTTTTTAACCTATTATTTATTTTTTATTAATGTTCCCAAAAGGAAATTAAAGAGACGTGCTAATATTTTATCGTGCGAATTGTTTCATTGTTCTTATGTTCATAGGACATTTTAAACATTGTTACAAACTTAAAGTTGAAAATAACATCTGAATAGTACTGTGAGTTGTTAAACATTAGTGCCGTAAAGAGTTTTATAGCTGAAAAAAGCTTTCGTCTTTAAAAGATGTTCCTAGTTTATTATCAATTTTATGGTCTTCGTTATCTTGAAAAATTTAAATTACTAGAAACTAAATTTTAAATCGAGTCTAGTTTTGTCTAATTAACGTAGATTTATGGAAATAACTAAGTTTTCTTGCTTACCTTACTTACTTACTTACTCACTCACTGGCACTATCGAAACCCGTAGGTTCATGGCCGCACGGACATAAGCTCTCTCATACATCCCTATCCTGAGCTAATGCTTTCCAATTCATTCCCTGTATAATCTACTTCCCTCAAATCATAGTTAATGTTGTTCTCACCACCTCATTTCTTGGTCTACCAACTAGGCGTTTTCCTTCTGGCTTTCCTACAAGACAGTTTCCATGCACGTCTTTCATTCCGCCCATACGCGCAAACATGTCCTGCCCCATCGCAGTCTACGGGACTTAACTGTTCTTATTATATCTGGCTTCCTATTAAAGACCATGTAGTTCATTGTTTATTTAGGTCTTCTCATTCACCTGTCTTGCAGAAAACAAAATTACATAAGATACGTTTTATGGACAGAAATAATTCTTTTGATATATTCGAATATTTGGGTTTTGAGATCTCCGCAGAGTGGTTTCTCCCGGAACTAAACATCTATAAAACTTTAAAAACTTTCAAAATCTAAATTAGCAAAAAGCAAGTGGACGTGCGATAGTTCAGAACAATTACGCCAGCGCTGTATGACCGAAAATATGACTTACAATATGATAAAAACTTACTTATATTTTTTGTTAGCATCCGGTGAATCTCGGTTTGGCTCACCTTGTTGGACGAGGTCGTTTTTCTCGTTGAAAAGTCTGCACGAAAACTTGTTAAATCCGGAACGTGCATGATGCGGGATATCTGTCCTAATATGAAACAATTTTTTTGGTTCGCGCAAAATAATAGTAATTTTAGTGTACTTATTTTGTATAAAAAGTGAATCTTTTCCAACGCGGCAACCCGAAGGATATTCTACACGATTCATGAAAAAACAATGTTTATTAGAGCGGAAATATAGAGTAAGAAATAAGTTAGTTTCCTCTTCATTGGATTCCCGTTATGCGAATTAACAATACGTGATGATTCCTGCCTCCAGGTGAATGAGAGATTTTTTACCTGTATCTGAAATTTTTGTCGGTCTCAATGCTCATCCATTTTGCAAAATACAGGTGTTGTTATACAACTATTTGGCGTGTGTGAATCTGTCTTACAAATAACGCCAGTGCACTGGTAAAATATTAAATTAGTTTAAGATCTGAGACTGATTGTGTACGTATCTTCCACAGGTAGCGTTCTGAATTTACGAGAATAAAGACGGCTACATGGTATGTATCATTGTCATTAACTGAAAAATGTGAAAGTGATTGAAGATAAAGAAAAACAAATTTTCAGTACGCGAAATAACGACTAAATTTAAATGTGGAAACACGAAGTTTATGATATTTTAAAACACAAAGAAAAAATAATGAATGAATGGACACAAGGAAAAGTCAACGAAGCGTGGGAATGTTTTACAAGTCCACGATCAAAAAATCTCCAAATTTCCGGACCGATGCTCTAAAGTCAAGCTCGAGCTGTTGCTAAATCCCTACGAAGTAACGATTTCAAGGCATCTTCACGTTGGTTGAATACAGTTTCAAAAGACGGCGGACACAATGTAGTGTGGAATGGAATTTGCGGGGAATCAAATAATGTGGACGAAAGTATAATTAGTGAGCGAAAACCGAAACTGCGTACTTTAATTTCAGGATACGCGCCTAAGAGATATTTTTAAACGCTGGCGAAAACGGGGACTATTTTTTTCGCGCGTTACCGTCGAAGTCATGTACTTTACTTTCCAACGGCAGCGGAACTACAATTAATCCAAGATACTTAAAAAAACATATACGGCGCTCTATAATCTAAGATTGGTTAATATTTTTGTTTTTTATAATGCGGAATATTGTCTAATGTGGAAAAGAAAATTGGTCCCATGCGATTCCGCTTTGAACAAGTTTTACTGTATGTAAATTACAAATTATAGGGCTCCAGTCACTTACATTCATTTTACTAAATTGACAAATCACATTTTATCAGCAATACTTTAAAAAGTATTAATAACGCATTTGTACGAACCCGGTGCCGATATTAAATTCAACAATTGCTTTACACAAATGATATATATACACGTTCATAGTAATTCAGTTGTTATTCAGGTATATAATATATAACCTTAACTCCACCAGGCTAAATAAATTTATTCTAAAATATAAATAAAGCTTCTTAAATTAACAGGTTGCTCTAGCTGACAAAACGTATATATATATATATATATATATATATATATGGAATGATAAGAAAAATAAATGCCTGGACGGGATTCGAACCCGGATCTCTGAGTCTGTGCCTCAGCGTGATATCCATTACACTACCAGGCGAATCCAATTCAAACACTTATTTTTCTTATATATGTATTATACTCTCCATTATTACTAGATGTCGCGAGAACTCGGTCTTCACCGCCATCTAGCAGCTGACTATATCAAGTAAGCAAATTAAAGAGAATATTTTTACCTTATAGCAGTGACGCTTTATAAATGTTATAATTAAATGTTTAACATTGAGCAATGCAAGCTTAATATGGAATGTTAGGAAAAATAAAAAAAGCTTGCATTGCTCAATGTTAAACATTTAATTATAATATATATATATATATATATATTATATAATATAATATATATATATATATATTGTATTTTGTAAAAATATAACTAACATAAATTAAATATTGTAAACTAAATATATATATATATATACTTCTAAAAATGCTATTAATTTGGAACTGGTGCTTTCCAAATCAGCCAATCACGTTTTCTTCGTCAAATGACTGTTTTCATGAATCGATAAGTCGACCTTGTGTACACTTATTCGAGTTGTGACGTTTCTGGGTTCAGCTAGCTGGTGTCCAATAAAAATCGATGGAATAAGACACAAGCTTCGTCTAACGGGTTATCGCTGGTCTAGTGTGGGTTGTCGCTGGACTAACGGGCAGATTCATTTAGTGGATTATCGCTAATTCATATGCAGCACAATAGCTGGTGTTGGTGGGGATAACAGAGGAAAACACTCTGTGTGTTCCTGTATGGAGATGATGTGAATACGCAGAAGGCTCTTTCAAACCGAATGCGATAATCTGCTGGCGCGGCGGGAATTCTGAATTTTGATGTTCACGCGTAATTGATTTGAATGAAATTTGACGATCTCCTTTTTTATAAATAGGATATATTTTGGCCATTTTCCATTCTTCTGGGATATGACCAGTCTTCCAGCATATATTCAATAAATCTAAGATACGTTGTTTTAGTTGAAAAGAGCCATATTTTATTAGTTCTTTATTAATATTATCAATGCCAGGAGTTTTTTTTTTGTTTTTGTTTTTACAATGATTGATGACAGTTATTAATTCTTCGAAAGAAATTGGATCTATATTTTCGTCAATTAATGATACGTTTATGTCCTCATCATTTGATTGTTCTGTCCATAGACGTTTGAAATAAGATATCCATTTATCCTCAGAAATTATGTTCAATTTGAGTTGATCTTTTTCCTTATTATTAACGTGTTTTAGAATCTTGTAGGCTTTATCTTGTCCATGTAAATCATGTTCCAGGTCACTAATATATTTTTCCCATGAACTCTTTTCTCTACCTATCTTCGGGTTTTTACAGCTGCAGCCGCCTTCCCGTGCCAAACCTCCAAAGCCTACGGCCTTGGGCATCTTCGATGCTTAGCCCTCTAGCTTGCATTACTGTCTTCATGTTTTCCTTCCATGTTAACCTTGGTCTCCCTTTTTTCTTCTTTCTGTTCAGATGCCATTCATATAGTTGCTTTGGCCATCGCTCATCGTCCATTCTTAAGACATGTCCTAACCACTTTAATTCCTTCTCCTCAATTCTTTCAATTATACTTTCTTCTGCTTCCATTATGTTTCTAATTTCCTTATTTGTGACATGTTCTAATCTAGACTTTCTGGCACTTCTCCGTAAATAATCCATTTCTAGAGCTATTAGTCTATTCTTGTAGTACTTATTGATTGTCCATACCTCACTTCCATACATTGCAACAGATTCCACCAATGTTTTACCAATATATTTTTTTGTGTCTTTCCAAATATGCTTATCCCACCATATGGAATTTAACGATGATATTATTTTGCTACTCAATTCAATTATATGTTTTATGTTCTCTTTGCCTATACCTTCAATGTTATCCATAATTATTCCCAAATATTTAGTTTGTTTCACTTGCTTTATTTGGATTCCTTCTTCCAATATTAAATTTTCTCGTTCATTGCTTTTTATTGCCAGATATTCTGTTTTTTGTAAATTTACTGTGAGACCCCATGATTCATATGTGTTTTTCAACCTTTTTATCATAAATTCCATATAAAATTTGTCTTGCGCTAAAACCAGTCATTTTTCTAATTTCTCTTCGAGCAAGGGCATTTCTTTTTTTTGTATTCAATCAGATTTTCATCTGTTCTCATATTCAAGTATCTGAAGTATGCATCTTTTTTTTCCTTAGCCAGTTTTGCTATTTCATCGTTCCAAATGTTTAATTTATTATTATTATTATTATTATTATTATTATTATATATATATATATATATTTTATTTCTAGTTCCAAGTGATTCTGAAGCGGCCTGTATTATATTATCTTTTAATTCTTCCCAGTCTGTTTTAATATTTCTACTTATAGCATTTTGTTTTATTTATAGATCCAGTCGTTGTTGATATTTAGTTTAACGTTTTTGAGAGAAGTTTTGAGAGAGAGAGAGAGAGGAGAGAGAGAGAGAGAGAGAGAGAGAGAGAGAGAGAGAGAGGAGAGAGAGAGAGAGAGAGATTAATGGAACAATATCAACAATCAGATGATAGTAAAAAAAATAGTTTTAGAAGACTATGCCTGTTACAGCTTATTTGAGAAAATATGACAATTGCGTCATACCTTATTTAGTGCGATCTATCATCATAGTACATTCACGAATTTAAGCCATTTGTTGACCTGTTTCGGCCTCAAGAGAAACACCATCCAAAAGTCTTTTGAGTGGACGTCCTGGTCTTCTTCTTCCTGCAGGTTGATATCTTAACATTTGTTTGGGTATTCTGTGATCATCCATTCGATGAACATGTTGCATCCATCTTGACTTATAATCAGAAATTTTGTTTTCTAAAGGTTCCATGTGCAATTCTTCTAAGATGTCTTCATTTTTTTGTGATCTAGTAGTGTGTATCTTGCAGTCCTCCGAAGGTATCTCATTTCAGCAGATCTAAGTCTCTGTATATCCTTCTGTTCAACGTCCATACTTCTCTACCATACAAAAGAGTTGGAAGAGCCAGAGTTTTATACACTTTTAATCTTGAATGCTTTTGGACTAACTGTGGCTTGAAGATAGAATTTATTAACCCTAAAATTCTTAAAAATTTAGATATTTTTGCATTTACATCCTTTTCTTCTTCATATGAGATATTGCATCCTAGATATGTAAAATTATTCACCTGCTCCAAAATTTTATTGTCCAGTACAATTTTACTTCTGACAGGATCTACACCTTGAAATGCCATAATTTTTGTTTTTTCTGTAGATATCTTCAAACCATATTCTTCTGTAATTTTGTTAAGTTCATACAGACCTTTCTGTAGATTATCTTCTGAATTTGCTATTATTATTTGTCATCTGCAAACAATAGGGTGTTTAATTTTCTATTTTCTGATATTCTTATTCCAAATTTATATGTTTTGTTCCAGCAACATATTACTTCATTGATATAAATTGCAAACAGTGTTGGGGATAGGGGGCAGCTTTGTCTCACACCACGATTTATAATTCCTTCTTCAGAAAATCTGTTATTTAATTTAATCTTTATGGTGTTGTCTTTGTAAATATTTTGTATGTTCTGCAGGAGTAAATTTGGTATATTTCTGTCTTCCAATATATTTAAGAGTTTTGATCTCTTGACTGTGTCGAATGCTTTTTCAATCTAAATAGTTTAATTCAACAGCACTCTAGGCGAAAAACTTCAGTTGCATTATCTGTTTATCAGCAATGTTTTTATCACTTTGAGGTAAACCTAGTGGGACACATAGATAACCATTGACCGTTAAATTGATAACGCAAGCCAGTTATTTAATTGTTTCGGACCGCAGTGAAAACGAAATAATGTAAAACTGTAATTTTTTATTGTACATTATTGCGTAATTTGGCACAGATTTAAATAATTTTCTACTCGCTTGTTTTTCTATTGTTTTATATTATAAATACTAGCTAATACCCGGCGTGCACTGCTACGCATAATAATAATTTAAATTCCATGTTTAGATGAATAAGTAAAAAGAAAAATAATTATAAATTTATATTTTTTTTTTAGGATACCTCGTGCTGACTACCGCGCGTTGCCCTAGGTAACTTCGTAGTTATTCGGCTCGTCTTGCTATAATTGAGTTGAAATAACAAAATTAATGTGTTTTATGTTAAGTTTAAATAAGTAGGACGAGACATTTAGATCGTATAATTATTTTTAGATCCCGGGCCGTGCTGTTACCCGGCGTTGTCCCGGGAATCTACTCATCCCGATCTTCTTGGCATAAATGAGTCTGAAAAACAAAAATTAATATACTTCTTATGATTAGTGGAATAAAGTAAAATGAAAAATAATTTATAGAAGTATATATCGTAATTATTTTCAGATTCCGCCGTGCTGAGTACCCGGTGTTACCGAGGAATCCTATACTTATCTTCGATCCTTCTTGGCATAAATGAGCTAAAATACAAAATTCGTTACTGTGAGTTATCCGTAAATGAATACCCGCCATGTGCTGCTATGCTTGTCTCTGCCTTCTTGGCATCGATGAAAGACAAAAATAGTTTTTGTGAGTTATCCGTAAGAGATAAACGTATGCTGCCGTGGACTTTTTGGTAGATCATTTTGAAATATTTAATTCTGTGTACATTAATTTTGTGTATTTGTTAAGGTTTAGGCAGCGTAAGCCATTTAAGCGTCTAAAAAGCTACCTTTTTTTACGTTTTCCACTACAAATGGCTACTTTTAAGGTTGTAGGAATTAAGTATCACAACTCTCTTATAGCCTATGTTCATCCCGGGAATCTCGTGAACATTTTGCAAAAAGCCCCATCACAATCGGATTAACGGTATGGCCGCACATAAAGTACGAACAAACAAACAACAAACATTAATTTTTATATATTAGATTATTGAATAAATGAACTCAGTGTTTCTTACAGCATACATTGCCAAAGAATTTAACCCTTAAATTCGTAATGTATCCTTTTAGATACATCAGTTGGTTTAATTAATTTGATATTTTAGATAAATCAGAAGAAAACGAACAAGAAAAAATCATTTAAATATGTGTCTAATTATACAATACACCTAGTAATAACAGTTGTACAAGATTCCATTTTCACTGCGGTCCGCCACATTCAAATAACTAACACAAGAAATCTGTGTTTTGCCAATTTAAGGGTTAAATTATATTTCGCCATTATTTTTTTTAATTCTATGTTTATAAGTGATAGTGTACTTACTAAATGCAGTCCTTGTTAAGGGAATTGTAATCCACACTTTATGTAATGATAAGGTAAATCACAGAAATGTCACACCGACACGTTTACTATTTTTTTTTGTGAAATATGTTGTACAACGTATGAGCACATCCAACGGCCACGATCTCAGTACTCGAGTAAGACTTTGCGCATGTCAGATGTGCTATAGATTTTATTAAAGGGGAGCTGTCGGAATAAGGGCCACGTTCAAAAGTGTTCCATGCCACTCTGCAATATTCGTTTCAGTACATTCTACTGTATTACATAAATCACTAAATATTATTACTTATAACTCTCGGAAATATTATTGTACATTAAAAGTCAAAACTAAATGCAATAGGTAGTGATTATAATTTTAAAATTTCAATAAGTAAAACAAAAGTAATGGCATTTTGTGGAAGATATAATAGAGACGAAATTATTGAACAAGTATCCCACTTTAAATATTTAGGATGTGACATCAGCTATGGGTACGATAAAGATATTGAACACACAAAACACCTCAGTTTCAAGCTATTTGTGGTACAATAAATAGAACATTGCATAATAAAGCCCATAAACAAACAAAATTAGAATTTTAATAAAAACAATGGCTGTCCCTGTCATTTTGTATGGGAGTGAATCTTGGATTACCACTACCAAACAAGAAAGTAAAATCCAAGCAGCCGAGATGAAATTTTTAAGAAGAGTAAAAGGCTGCACTGGAATGGACCAGATAAGAAACGAGGATATCCGTGAAGAACTGCAGATCTATTCCATAAAAGAAAAGAATATTTAACAACAAGATACGGTGGGAAGAACATGTAGAAAGAATGGAAGAAAAGTAGATTACCAAATAAAATCTTACATTATTTTCCAAGAGGAAGAAGAGATGTCGGACGTCCTCGGAAGAGATGGTCTTAGATCTATTAGTGAAGACGGAACAGGCAACTCTTGCTTAAACCAAGAAGTGAAGAAGGAGACTAAAAGTTAATGTTACTTGTAGGAAAACCAGAGGGAAAACGCCCAGTCGGTAGACCAAGATTGAGATGGGAGAATAATATTAAACTATGATTTGAGGGAAGTAGATTATACAGGGGATGATTGGAAAACATTGACTCAGGATAGGGATGTATGGACAGCTTATGTCCGCGCGGCCATGAACCTACGGGTTCCATAGTGCCAGTGAGTTAGTTTAGTTAGATAGAAGTTAATGTTACAACACATGAATGTAATGTTTCGATAAATTTTTCAAAGCGCACACAACTAAAATGGTTTCTAAGTCCGAGGTAGACACCACACATTTGGGCCAAACAGAAGAAAGTGGATACAATTTTTAATCACGCAATGTTGCCAACATACACTACGGTGTTTGTGTAATATAATTCAAAGTATTTTCATGCCTGAAATAACCTAAAAGCTAGCCTAACCGCAATTTAAGTACTCTAACCTGTAGAAGTGTGAAATAGAATGACCCTAAAATAGATAGTGTTAATAATAAGTTCTGAATTTCTGAAATTCTGAAGTATGTTGGCTGTATTCGATCAAAGAAAAAAAAATGGCTGGCAAAACAATGTGGCTGCTAATCCAAACGGTACGAATAGTTGAATATTACATTAAAATATAATCGAAACATGATTTTGAAAAGGTTTGTAAGAGCTTTTAAGTGATAGTTAATGTTAACAAAAATTAATCCGTGAAAGTAAAATAGAATCTCTTCAAGGAATTTTAAATCGTAGTGCGCGTTGGAAACTTGAGCCTAATATTTAAATAGCAGTCTACACCCATCCATGCCCATAAGGGACAAGCGTGCTCTCTAGTGAGTTTCATAACAAAACTAATTTAGTTACACTTATTTCCCTACATATTTTAGCGAGTGACAAGTAGTTAATATTTTTTTTTCTCTCATGGTTCCAATCTTGTACATTTTATATTTCATTCGTTAAATCTAGATTAAATCAAAATGTATCGTAAATAATAATTGTATATATTCCATTCCATAGTAATTCCTGCCCGAGGACAGTCTTTCACACTACAATCTCATGCTATGCTTTGGCAGCTTTACTAGGGAATTATAGGGTGTGGTAGCTTCCCGTTGCTTTCCACACCGGTGAAGGATGGTGATGATGATGGTCGGATGATTGTTCGGGGAACATTGGGCCCTAAGCTTTCTGACATTTCTCTTACAGGTCAGGAAAAAACTCTCACCCAGGAGCCTGTCCCGACCGGGAATCGAACCCGGCCCGCTGCGTGACAAGGCAGCACGCTACTTCGAGACCACAGGGGGGTAATTATATATTATATCCATCCATAGTAATGCTGCCCGAAGGCAGGTCCTTCACTGCAATCATAGCATTTTCATGCTATGCTTGCAGCTTTACAAGGGAATTGTACGTGTGGTAGCTTACCGTTGCTTTCCACACCGGTCAAGGATGATGACGATAATGATAAGGATGATGATGAAGGATGATGGCCATGTGATTTCGGGGACCGTTTGGGCCTTGAAGTTTTCCTGGCATTTGTCTTACAGGTGAGGAAAAACCCCGATAAAATCCTCACCCAGAAAAACTGCCCAGACCACAGATTGAACCCGGGCCCGCTGCGTGACAAGGTAGCACTCTACCTCGAGACCACAGCGGTGGACGCATATTATATAACATGTAGTAATTTTGTTTTATTGTAATTTAGATGTAAGAGCATTTTTTTAAACTGGTTGATAGTAGACAAGGCCTTAACTCTGCCAGGTAAAATAAAATTATTGTCATAAGTAATGCCACGAGTGATTTCCAAATTATCGATAAATTCACGACTCACTTCGTGAGTCGTGAATTTATCTAGAATATTTAACTCATGCCACAAATGCTAGTCAATGACCAATCATGTTTCAATGAATGTTGTTTTACAACCAATGACAGTCGTGTTTCACCTCGCTCTTTATCGATTTCTCTTTATCAGCTCCTGATTTTGTGATAAATAAGCTCCTCCTTTTTAGTGTTCTTAACAGGTCAAAGCATTATTTTTCTCCAACAAATACATGAATATAGCCAATAATGAAAAGATTCCTTGATTTTACTGAGTTGTTTAACTAAAAAAATTAATGAATAACCCGTAATGTTGATTATGTATATGATAGTTTGAAGTTTCATTATTTCTCCACTTGGGTGCACCTCTTACAATATTGTGATCTTATTTGGTAATAAATAATATGATCAAGCAGCAGTGAATGAACATAACCTCACATTTCTGATTTGTTTCATTCAAACATCGCCGTTTACATAAATTACTATAGTTCAACATGGTTTGTGAGTAAACATCTTAATTTTATTCGTTAATAGTCCTGACAAATGCCACTCTTGATTTCCAAATTCTCTAGATAAATTCACTCCTCACTTCGTGAGTCCTGAATTTATCGATAAATTGGAAATCACTCGTGGCATTACTTACGAGAATTAGGAAATCAAGAGTGGCATTTGTTAGGACTATTTTAACTAATAAATTAAGCTGTATACTCACAAATTCATTATTTTAAATATAGTTATTTTAAAATATTTATATATTTATGTAAACGGCGATGTTTGAAAACAAATGAGAAACGATTGGTACGCTTCATTTGCTTCTTTTGTTTATCACTGCAACCAGATCATACTCATTTATTGCCAAAGAACGCGATATCGTAATAATGCACTCTAGTGGAGAAAAAATGAAACACATCAAACTGTATAAAAATTCATTTCTGATGTCCTATGATGTACATATATGACAATTATATTTTTCTGAAATGTTATTACCTGGGAAAAAAATACATTTAAGAAAGTGCAAACAGTGGTTTCTTTTTTGGTGGTATAATCAATTGCTACCAAATTGTTTTAATATAGACTCCCGCAGTGCGGTATGTGTTGACAGTTCATGCACTATATATATAATCTGGTAGCCGTATTCTTGGAGAATCAGTCACTGCAAAATAATGCTATGACCTATTCAGAGTGTTAAAAAAAGGAGGCGATTTCCTTATTATGACTATTTAACTCATGCCCCAAATGGGAGTCATGACCAATCACGTTTCAATGATTTCTGTTTTAACAACCAATCAGAGTCGTGTTCACCAAATATTTCTCAGTGTTATGATACCATATTAAAGAAAGCTCCTCTTACAATATTGCGTTTCCTTTGGCAATAAATAGTATGATCTGGTTGCCAGTGATAACAAAAGAAGCAGTAGAAGCGTACCTATCGTTTCTCATTTTTTTTCAACATCGCCGTTTACATTAAATATATAAATATTTTAAAATAACTATAGTTAACTAATGATTTGTAGTAAACAGCTTAATTTAATATTCGTTAAATAGTCCTAACAAAATGCCACTCTTGATTTCCAATTCTCTAGATTAAATTCACTCCCCACTTCGTGAGTCGTGAATTTATCGATAATTTGGAAATCACTCGTGGCATTACTTATGATAAACTTTAGTTGGTAAATTCTAGGCGAAACACGACTGTGATTGGTTGTAAATAAAAAATCAATTCAAAACGTGATTGGTCATTGGCTCCCATTTGGGGCATGAGTTTAATAATTATTATTATATATTGATTAAGTCTTTCACGGCTATTGTTATGTATCTTAAATACCTTATCGGGATTCTTGGCCGTGTCTTCTCGACGTTTCATCACTTTCTGTTAGTGACATCTTCAGCAGATTTTGCTTGTGTAAATTTTCATTGCTAACTAGTTGTTAACTTGTGTGATTTTACCGTAACTAAAAATCACACAACTTAAACTAATTAGCAGTTACTACGAATATTTAAAAAAACTCCTGGCGCGACAGGCCTACAAGGCCCTTAGCCTACCACCGGCTGCTGGCCTCACATCCACATGTGTCAATCACAGAGGTAGATGATCAACAGCCAGTGTAGGGGTGACATGTGGTCAGCATGGTCGATTCCCCCAGCCGTTATAGCTGGTTCCTCAACCTGGAGCCGCTACTTATTGTAGCTACCCAATTGCCTCGCGATGCTGGGTGGGCACCGGTCCCATACTGGCCGAAATACCATGAGAACATTTCTTTCCCCCCATGGAGACTCGAACCAGCGCAAGTCCCGTAGCTCTGCGCCAAGGCTTCCTACCTTAACCACCTCGGCTACGGCGCGGGACACTACGAATATTTACCACAAGCAAAATTTCCTGAAGATGTCGCCCACAGAAGTTGATGAAACGTCCAGAAGAAAATATTGCAAGGCACGGCCAAGAATCTCCAAAAAGTATTTTGGAATATTAGTATTATTATTATTATTATTTATTATTATTATTATTATTATTATTATTATTATTATTATTATAATCTGAGTCCACCTCTGTGGTCTCGAGGTAGCGTGATGCCCTTGACACGCAGCGGGTCCGGGTTCGATCCCCGGTCGGGGCAGTGTTTTTCTGGGTGAGATTTTTATTGGGGGTTTTCCTCACCTGTAAAGACAAATGTCAGGAAAACTTTAAGGCCTAAACGGTCCCCCGAAAATCATATGGCCATCATCATCATCCTTATCATTATCATCATCATCCTTCAACCGGTGTGGAAAGGAACGGGAAGCTACCACACCTACAATTCCCTAGTAAAGCTGCAAGCATAGCATGGAAATGCTATGATTGCAGTGGAGGACCTGCCTTCGGGCAGAATTACTATGGATGGATGGAGGGTTAATTTATACATACAATAGAATTATGACAAATGTTATGTAACTCTTTATACCGTTTTTGTCAAATTGGGAAACACCCGGTATGGGTTTTCCTAATTATAATTGTTATATTGTGACAGCTGGAACATTATGGACAGATATGTCAGAAATAAACATTGACCCCCAAATTAAAGGAATGGCACATGTAGATCTTCTTGAAATCAAAGAATTAGAGAACGCTCTAGAAACATTCAAAAATAAGAAAACTCATTGAATAGACTGTTTACATATTGAACTTTTAAAGTATGCTCCAAGAGAAATTAAACAGAGATTCTTAGATGTACTAAATGTGTGCTGGAGGATGTGCATAATCCCGGATGAATTGAAGAAAGGACTTATATGCCCCATATTTAAAAAAGGAAGTAGACACGAGTGCAAAAGTTACAGGGGAATCTGTTTATTGAATATAGCTTACGAGATATACGCTAAGATTATTACTAGACGATTAAATATAATAAATGAGTATATATTAAGTGAAGAACATTGTGGCTTTCCGGAAACGTCGGTCATGTTCAGATGCCATTTTCACAATAGAACTTATTCAGAAGAGAAGAGAATTTAATTTGCCAACTTGCATACTTTTTTATTGACTTATCAAAAAGCGTTTGATAGACTGTCAAGAAAATAAACTATGGAAAATAATGTATGACAAAGGGTTTCCAGGACACATTGTCAAAGTTGTGCGAAGCTTATATTTTAAATCAGAAATAATGATTGATAAAGGAGGTACGAGTACAATGAGCGATAATGCATTAGAAATAATCAATGTTGTCAGACAAGGATGCACGCTATCTCCTGCACTCTTTAGTATATAAATAGACGAGATCATTGTACAATGGCAATCAAATTTAACCACAGAGTTTAAAGTTGGCAGTACGATTCTAAATACCATACTGTTTGCAGACGATCAGACAATCCTTAGCTCTTCAGAAGACAATTTACAAATAGCAGCATATAAATTAAACGAAATAGCAAATAAATTCAATAATGACAATCTCTGAAAATAAATCGAAAGTAATGGCATTCAACGGGAAAGACCATATGAGGTGTAAAATCAGTATAATAACAGTATAATACAACAGGTGAACAATTTTAATAATTTAGGATGCAACGTATCATACTGCCAGAAGGAAGATATTAATGTTAAATTAAATCGATTTTACAGAATGTGTGGCACTATAAGACGGACAATGAAAAATAAAACTTTGAGGAACACACAACTAAAATTTTACAAAATTATGGCAGTGCCTGTCTTAACATATGCAAGTGAAAATTGGACTCTTAACCATTCAGACAGAAGAAAAATAGAAACTGCAGAAATGAAGTTCCTACGTTCAGTAGAGGGTGTGACAATTTTGGACAACAAAATAAGTGAGGATGTTAGGAAGGACTTAAATATTTTTAATTTAACAAATAGAATTGACAACATGAGAAACAACTGGTATGAACATGTCAAGAGAATGCCTACAGATAGATCCCTCAGCTGTTACTAAAGTACAAACCAATAGGACATAGAAATGTTGGACGCCCATTTACTAGATGGGAGGATTCATTAAATCCCACTTGATGTGAAAACAGGTGAAAAGGCCTAATTTCATGAAGCAGAAGAAGAATGAATATTGTGACAGCGTTGAGTTGGAAAACTCGAATAACAATGAGATGACGCGTATGTAAATAGTTTAAAAAAAAAACCTGACCCTCAGAATCATCGTTGTTAACAAACATTCTTACATTTCGCAACGCACTTCACTTGTGTGAATAACAATTTTGAGTTACACAGATTGTCACGTAATTTATTTAAGAATTTATTTATTTGTTTTTTTATTTATTTTCCAGCTATACCCGGCGTGCGCTGCTACTTATAAATAAATGTTAATGTGTTTTTACCACTGTTCGGCAATCAGCTTATCCCGAAATTCTTGACATCAATGAAAGACAAAAATTGTTATTGTGAGTTATCCGTAGAAGATAAACATATGCTGTCGCAGGCTTTTCTGTAGGGGTTTTTGATGTTCAATTCTGTGTACATTAATTTGGTGTAGTTATGGTTTAGGCAGGGTAAGACATTTAAGCGTCAAAATAGGGACTTTATTTCACGTTTTTCACTACAAAGGGTGATTTTTAAGGGTAAAGGGGTTGAGTATTACAACTCTCTTATAGCCTATGTTCATCCCGGGAATCTTCTGAACTTTTGCAAAAAACCTCATCAATATTGGATCAACTGTATAGCCGCGCATAGAATACGAACAAAGAAACAAACAAACAAATACTGATTTTATATACAAGATTTAGCCTGGTGGAACTATGAGAATAAAGTACTTAGGAAAATTTTTGGACCAAAGAGAGATGAACAGACAGGTGAATGGAGAAGACTACATAACAATGAACTACATGGTCTTTATAGGAAGCCAGATATAATAAGAACAGTTAAGTCTCGTAGACTGCGTTGGGCAGGACATGTTGCCACGTATGGGAAATGAAAGACTTGCATGGAAGCTTCTTGTAGGAAAGCCAGAGGGAAAACGCCCAGTTGGTAGACCAAGAATGAGGTGGGAGAATAACATTAACTATGATTTGAGGGAAGTAGATTATACAGGGAATTATTGGAAAGCATTAGCTCAGGATAGGGATGTATGGAGAGCTTATGTCCGTGCGGCCATGAACCTACGGGTTCGATAGTGCCAGTGAGTAAGTAAGTAAGTAAGGAACTAAGGCCATGTGGCCTTCTCTTCCACTCAGCAGGACGAACATATGTTACATTAGAATATAGCAATCACAATTAACTCTAAATATTAAATACTAAATGATTTGATCTATAAGGTGCTGTTATCTATGAGATTAAGATCGATAAGAAATGATGCAAATGTTAATTAAAATTAAGATTAAAACTAATAATAAAATGTATACAAACAAGGTAAATTGCATTGTTCGGTAGATTGTCCCTATCTAATGTATACTTAACAAAAAAAAAAGAATGAGAGGCTTCAAAACGCAGAGTCCCTGTTATGACGCATTGCGCATGCTCGAAGAGCTAAAGCTGTGGTTCACGAGGTAACGCATTGTTAAATGTTTTAAATAAGCTGTATTTCGCCTGTGGAGCATCCCTCTTGATGGTCCAACAATAATCGGCCAGCATTTTAGGATTCCATTTGCCTTGATATCTCTTTTCCATAGCTCAAATCTCCTGAGTTAGCTCATTTGGTTTTTTACAATGGACAAATGGACGAAAAAACGTTTATTAAAAAACAAATATTTAAATCCATTAATTCAAATTGAAATAAAAAAATTGTGGGTGATGGAGAAATTTCGAATACATATTTGAAAACACGATAAAAAGCTGCATTAAGTACAACTGTTGGTACTCATGAGACTAAAATCATGTTGACCAGTGTAATAGATACGAGTATATTGAAGTATGTGATATATCGTGTTCATGCTTGTCACACTATCAAAGGCAGATGAAATTAAATGGAACGAAATGGATGACAAGTAAATATTCATCAAAACTTGTTTTTTCTTAAAATTTTCATTTCGCAAGTAAATTAATCACTTTTATTACGTTTTTGGCTGCATCAGATATATTTTATTCAATTATTGGTCTAATTACTGTTTTTTTAATTCTTAAGTTATTTTCAACTGTAAACTATTCGTTGCGACAAATTACACATTACATAAGTAATTACATTTTTATTGCGTTATCAATTTATTTTTTTCATTTCTTGGTGTAAAATTTCGTTACATAAGTTTCCAATTAGTTAAATTCTAACACCAGTAGCCTTTCCTTCTAGTTCTAATCTTCATATACTGGTACTTACGTGACCTTCTTAAATTTAGTTCATTTATATTGAGTTGTGTAATTAATTAAAAATGGTTTATTTTGTTAACCTCTTATGAACAACACAATATTCACAACAAATTAGTAATAGCTTGTAGTAGACTACTTGAGCAAATCTAGGACTTCCCTAGTATTATTTTACGTACTGATAATTGATTCATCACACCTTTAGGTAATAATATGGGAGGCAACGGGCTCCTCTGAATACTCGTAATATGATAAAATACCCCCACTCTGTTTTCAAGGGAGCTACTGGCTCCTCTCTGATATTGTACAGTATGGGAGCTACTGGCAACACTATGTTAACAATCAAATTCTGGCCCCCCCCTCTTTACTTCATTTTCCCAAGGAAGTTTTTAAATTGGCTGAGAAGTATTAATTTTTAACAAAAATTTATTATTTTGCAAATCTAACCATATTCAACACGTCAATCAAATTTACACTTTTAATAAAATAAGAAATGCGCACAACGTGCAAAGAAGATTGTTCTCAGTCACTGCAGAGTTTCAACAATGATTCTGATCTCATTCTACCGTTTAACACATGATATTTCTCGCATTGTTCGCCACATTTTGCACACATGCAGTCTGGGCTGGGCTCGTGGAATCTCTGGTTGCTGCACAGCTTGTGGTGAAATCCATGCACAGCGAGTCTGGTCACTGTGTGGCGCAATTTATATCCTCCCTGAGTCCCATTCACGATTTGTCATGGCGTCAGTAATATAGAATTCTCCCCTATTTGCGTTTGTTCTCGTGGAGTTTCTTGCAGGAGTCTCCTGGTAAGCGGTTTGTCACTGATAGTAGGAACTTTAGCCTCAGCTCTTCTAGTTAGAATGGCTCTTGGAGAGTTCATATACAAGTCCCGTGAGGGCGTGTATCTGGAGAGACAGAGCACCCTTTTTAGGTATGTGGCTTTAGCTTTACACTTTTTATAATAAACATTAGTTTCGCTTCGCTAGGTACATGTACCTGCCAACCCTTGAGTTACCGTTAACCACTGTATAACAACAGCTTATTGTGTGGTCCCAAATAATAACCAAATTAATTTTAGTTCTAGGAATTACTCGTGCTACAATATAAAAAGATGAAATTAATAATATTACAGAAGATTTGCATACATGCAGTTTAAAAGGAGATGAGAACTCATGCTGTTAGAAGAAAGGTACTTGAAACTCAATGGTTAATGTTCTATATAAGTTGAAAATATATTAAAAAAACAGTTATTCTCCTAGTTATGTTATGTTTTCCGAAACACAGACTTACTTTAAGGGAGGAAAAAATATTACGAATATTTAAGAATAAAGTTCTTAAGAAATTGTTTGGATCAAAGAGAGATGAACAGACAGGTGAATGAAGAATCTCATACACACGTGGATATAGATATAAATATATATATATATATATATAGAGAAGGAGAGAGGAGAGAGAGAGAGAGAGAGAGGGAGAGAGAGAGAGAGAGAGAGAGGCGAAAGATAGTCCATGCAGCAAATAACAAAAGGTGCACCAGATTATTGGAGGATTATTCTGTACAGTAAAATCAGATCCTTCGAAACCTGGAGCTCCGTTTATTAGCAAGTTTCATCTCGTTCGGTGATTTAGCACCAGTATGTCTAAAATTTTAGGATACCAACATTAAAACAATATTGTAACCAAATAGTTATGTTTGGAAGCGAAACATGGACATTATCAAAAAACGATAAGTACATATTAAATACGTGAAAAATATTAAGGGAGATATATCGAGCGGTAGAGGAACAAGATATAGGCCTATGGAGAATTGGAACGAACGAGGAATTGAAATAATTATATAGGGATTTAGATCTGGTAGGAGATATAAGAAGGAGACTGGAATGAGTAGAACATGTGTTCGGATATAGCAAGAAATATGTGCAAGAAATGTTTTAGAAGGGAGACCGGAAGGAAGAAGAAAGGTTGAAAGACAGAAACTAAGATTGTTAGATAAGGTTGACGAAGACTTAAGACAACTGAAGGTGAAAAGATGGAGACAGAAAGCCTGTAATAGAGAAGAATGGGCGGCAGATGTTATGAAGGAGGCCAAGGTTCTTAGAGAACGTAGAGCCAAAGGAAGAAGAAGAAACCTATTTAAGGCCAGTAATGCACTATGGTAGTGAGATCTGGGGTTTTCAAAAAATGGAAATACTAAATAAGGTATATACGCATTTCCTTAAACATATTACAGGACTTATAAGGCCGTGTCTAACTGTGGAATCTTATATGCATTTGGGTCATTTTCAGGACGACATAAATTGCAAATGCGTGTCTCAAGTACTCGTTGCTTAGAGTAATTGTTACCACCACCAAATTAGGAACATAGATGTGAAATTCTGGGCAGATGAGGTTTGGAGAGAACTCCAAAAGTTTGGGATGGGTTGGGTATGGGAAAAGGGAATGAACATCGCAAGAATGTGTAGAGAAAATTAAGAAAGAGGTACTTAGATATAAACCAACAATATATTTTTCCGATGTACCGGGAAATGTTCACTGTGTTTACAAAGAGGACCTAAAACAAGTCTGGGGAAAGGAATTATATATATATATATATATATATATATATATATACATATATATCCAATCTAGGATCTAAAGAGAGATCAGGGCTTCGCTTGGTTCAGGATGGAGGCATGGAAATTTCTAAAAATTACTGACGATAACGATATTCGAATATGCCCAATGTGCGGGGGCTTTGAAGACGAAATACATATAAGGAAAATTAAACGATTTAGAATATTGGAGGCGTCATTTGTTCCCGGAAAGATGTCCAAATTCATATCGTGAAAGATTGGCATGCTACGAAATAATCATAAACCCAGAAAATTGGATAAACTTGGGTAAATTTGTGGACAAAACGCGGAAAAATAAGAAGAACACTCATTCGTGAATATATATGTTATAATTAAATTTTTGATATTGAGCTATGCAGCATAATATGACATGATAAAAATAAATGCCTGGACGGGATTTGAACCCGGACCTCTGGATTGGTACCCCAGCGTGCTATCCATTACACAATCGGGCAAATCCAATACAAACATTTATCTTTCTTATATATATATATATATATATATATATATATTCATAGTAATTCTGCCGTAGGGCAGGTCTTTCACTGCAATCATAGCATTTTAATGCTATGCTTTGGAGCTTTACTAGAGATTTGTAGGCGTGGTAGCTTCCCGTTGCTTTCCACACCGGTGAAGGATGATGATGATGATAATGATAAGGATGATTATTGTCATATGATTTCGGGGACCGTTTGGGCCTTAAAGTTTTCCTGACATTTGCCTTATAGGTGAGGAAAAACTCCGATAGAAACCTCACCCAGATAAACTGACCCGACCGGGGATCGAACCCGGGCCCGCTGCGTGACAAGGCAGCACGCTACCTCGAGACCACAGCGGTGGACATATATATATATATATATATATATTCTTCTTCTTCCTTCCAAGTATTAGGCCAAGGCCTGTTATGATCCTATAGAAAATTTTCTCGTATAAGACTTGAAAGCATAATAATAGTCCCTTCGATTGGTTGCTGGCCAAAGGAAGGCAAGACCAGTGATGGGGCTGCCATCTTATAGCCTCTGGTCAGGCATTTCTGGAGAAGAAAAGAAAATAAAGGAAAGAAGAAATGGAAGAAAGGAAAGACTCCCTAGCCCTCGGATGCCCTAATAGCGTCGGGGTCGAAAAAAACAAGAGTTAACCAAGAGAGGTTAGATAGTAAAGTTAAAAGAGTGCAAAACACAAGTAAGTGGAAGAAATGTTTTGCTCAGCTTGGGCACCTTGTGGTTCGCCATCCCCTAGATGAGGACCCCTGAGGGGTATATATATATATATCTATATATATATATATATATATATATACACGCCATAATTACCGGATGTAGCGAGAACTCGGTCTTCACTGCCATCTAGTAGCTTAGTATAACAAGTAAGCAAATTAGAGCTAATATTTTTACTTTATGACAGTGAAGCTTTATCGATGTTATAATTAAAATTTTGAGATTGAGCAATGCAAGCTAAATATGACATGATAAGAAAAATAGCATATATATATATATATATATATATATATATTGTAATGCGTTACTACTTAATAACTTTACGTAACCTAATTAATGTATAAGATAATTGTATTATTTTCTATTGTGTCTTTTCTTACTTTGTATTATTTCTAGACTTTTTTTGTTCAATGCCACCTGTTTGTCATTCGACATTACAGGTATTCCTCTCCTGGCATTGGTGTATTGTAACCCACTTCTGCGGTTGGGGCGCCTGGAAGGCGGGGTTACGCTGCCCCAATGATATGATGGGTGATGACGCGCCTTAAACCTAACTTAATCTAATGAGGTGAATATGATATTGATGATAATGATGGCCAGATGATATTCGGGGACCGTTTGGGCCTTAAAGTATCCTGACATTTGTCTTTACAGGCGAGGAAAAAAACCCCGAAAAAAACCTCACCCAGAAAACTTGTCCCGAGCGGGGATCTAACCCGGGGCCGCTGCGTGACAAGGCAGCACGCTACCTCGAGACCACAGCGGTGGACTATTTCTACACATTATTTTATTGATACGAACTGTCAACAGCTTTGCTGCCAGTGCGATCCATGTTTGTAAATAACATTGTATGAATCTTATTTTTAGCCTAATAAAGTCCTACTACTACTACTAATTTTAAATATTATTTTTTAAAGCTTGTTATCTATGTATTGCACAGTATAGAATGATCATTGGACTGAACCACAAGATGTTTATTGTAGGATCTACTTGCAGTAGATACGATCCTTCCTGGTGTCAAGGCGACAACCCGTCTGTTTTTTTCCACAGGACATTGTCATTATTAGAATGTATAACAGTTCCACATAAACATAATCTTTAAACTGTTTTAGTTTATTTGGCTATTTTTTTTACAAACTGTGACTTGACTTTTAAATTTCTTCATAAACTTCTGTCAAATTTTATTCTTAGGGTTTCGTTTTTCAAATCATTTCCCACCATTTACGATGATTTTTACATGTTTTTTCTAACGATTATTTTGATATATTTTTCTATGATATTTAACTACATAGGCTACGTAGCATTAAGATGTGGCAGCCATATTGATTTTAACGAATATTCTTTGTTCCAGTGTAACCAATGTAGAGTCTGTATATACTAATTAACTTCAAAATCAGCGTGCATTCTTTCACAGATTAGAGTACTTAAATTGCGTTAGGTTAGCTTTTAGGTTCGTTAAATGTCGGGTAATATTGGCTGCATCTCGTGATTCCATAACGTAAACCGCTTCGCGTTTGTTGGCGCATGCGCATGGTGTATAATTGGAACTTAGACAATATGTTTCGCGTCACATGTAAAGAATTCCCGTTTATTTTTATGAGATCCAAAATTTTGAGTTATGTTCAAAAATATGTTTAAGTTTGTGAAATAGCAAAACTACTCGCTTTAAAGAATATTTTACTTATGGAAATACATTCATCATAGGAACACTTAAGTAGTTCAGTTACAAAAGCAAATATTAAAATACGTACCTGGCAGATGCTGTCGTCCTCAACCAAGTTTTTCTTTTCTTTTTCTTCATTCTTCCATTATAAGTTTTAAACCTGTTCTTTCTTCAATTCTTGTTGCCTCATCTTAGGTTGTCATACCACCGCTTTCTGTGACGTCCCTATTATCTTCTGCCCCTTGGTAGATTTATCCCTATCGGCCGCGGTGGACTAGTGGATATGCTCCTTGTCTATGGTCCCAAGGGTCGCGGGTTCAAACCCGGCCGGGGTCGACGGATTTTTATGACGGAAAAATCCAAAGAGCCAGTCCTCCGGGAGGGACTTTAAACCGTGGGTCCCGAGTCTGAAGATTTTCAGGCTCGTAAAAATCCTTAAGCCTGCATGAAAAGGCCTCTAAGCAAAATTTACCGAACTTTCCCGTCCTAGTACTACCTTGGTTTCGTAGATGCCAGTATGAGGCGCAACGCTGATCACGTAGGCCTACTACTCAAAATGACATCTATACGAAAACAAGTGTAACTAAATTAGTATGGTTCAAATTCTTCCCTGTAGGGGGAGAGTGCCTAAATCTCTGTAAAGGGTAAACATAGGCTTACAATACAATACAAAAAAAGATTTATCCCTTGCAGTTTTGACAATTCTATTGTTGTAGGCCTACATCCTGCTTATATGCGCATCCCATTCTTGTTTCCGCCTACATTGTATAATTATATATTGACGTGGCCCAGTGTTGAGTCATAGCCTCTCCTTTGTTAGGAGTTAAGAGTCCAAGTTCATATTAGTCCATTATTAATATAAAACCTATTACTATAAAGCCAGAGCGAATCCCTCTATTTGTTTTAACTTTCTATTATTTTGTGACTGAATAATAAGAGGAATAAAAAAAGCCCAAAAACTTCGTGAGTGGCATGCGCTCAACACACCGACTCAGTAAGACATTTAAGCAAACAACCAAGGTATTATTAGGATGTTTCGGATAGGTAAATTTTGCTTAGAGGCCATTTTATTGAGGTTTAAGGATATTTTACGAGCCTGAAAATCAACTCTGAACCAACGGCTTAAAGTCTCTCCTGGAGGACTTGCTCCTTAGATGTTTCCATTCTAAAAAAAAAAAGCATCGGTCGCGGCCGGGATTGAACCCGCGACCAGAGGCAATTCCTCCTATATACCCATTCCTTAATATCTCCGACTGCAAATGTTTCTCTGATATTTTCAACTCTTTTCTCTATTCAATAAAGTTTTCCCCACAATTTTACGAATTTTTATCATTTCTGTTGTTTCCAATAATCTTCTTGTTTTTACGATACCTGGTCTTATTTCTGTCTGATAAGTTATAATCGGTCTTACTACTGTTGTACGTATAAATTCTGACCTTAGTTTCTAGTTTTAATATTTTTATTTTTATCAAATTTTATTCATTTCCCTTTAATATCCTGTTGTCTCACTTCCTCTTTATATTCCCGTAAATTAATTCTTCTTCTTCTTCTTGCAAGGATTAAACATTTTTGGATCGTTCCGGTTCCGAGTATTGTAGCTGCTGTGTACATCTCTTGCATGGGCGTCCCCGATCTCTTTTTCCTCCTCTTGGTTCATAGTTCAGACATTTAACAGGCAATCTGTTGGTATCCATTCTCGCAGACATGTTCATACTATTTTTCTCCTACACTCTTCTATTTTATCTGTCAAACTGAATATTTGTAGTTCTTTACGGTATCTTCACTTCGTTTTTATCCATTAAAGTATATCCTGCCACAAATCGTAAATATTTAATTTCCGCTGCTTCTATTCTTTAAATTGACTGCTTATTCAGGGTCCATATCCTTGGATTGTTAATTCAGTTCCTAAATATTTGAATGTCATTTCCAAGTAAGTTAATTAAAAAAATAAGCGTTTAAGAACTGGACAGCTTTCGCAAACCGGCTTCCATATGAGCGATAGATTAATTCATTACAGTTTATTGCTTCCTTTGTGTTTCTTTTTTTCATTTACAGTAGATTGGAGCAGTTCTTCCTTTTTTTGTTGTTATATTGCGAAGCTTCTGGCATCAACGACCTTCCATTAGCAACAATAGTTAATAGCCATATCCTTGTACTGATTTTATTTATTTATTTATTTTATTTATTTAGCGTGGTGGAGTTAAGGCCATGTGGCCCTCTCTTCCGCTCACTAGGACAAACATATATTACAATCAAATACAAAAATCACAATAATGTTAAATACTAAACGATTAACTGAAAAATAACACTGAGCAACAAAAAATATTTTTTTGTCTCGGAAAGAAAAATATGTGATTCTGATAGTATTTTTCACTGAATTCAAATATGATATTGGTTTTTCTCCATCACGCAAGGTTTCCAAGAGACAGAAATTTATAATTTCAAACAGTTTAATATTTTCTACATTCGTAGCCACACAATATTCGAACATTCGGACTCACCTAGAAACGATATCGCAAAACATGTAATTCAGGCTGGACACCATATGCATAACATCGATAACACCCTCTCAATAGTACATAGAGAAAACATTCCAACGAGAATAAATATACTGGAGAGGAAATCGCAATCCTAAGAGAAATCAACAACAACCTGATTCTCAATGAATACACACCCAGTCCACACAATCCTCTGCACAAAATTCTCGCAACCAAGTCAGTGCTTCAACAAGGGTCAACAAGAACGGACCTAATGCATTCTGCTGATGATGGGACTAGTCCCGAAAGGCCTACAGAGTTTTAAAATAACTTAAGTTGAGGAGACAGACCTACAAGGTAACTATTTTATAGTTTTTAACCGTACATTATATTACTGTCACCTAGAAAGTAAGAAATGACGATTTTGTGCTATATTTCGCCTGTGGAGCATCCCTCTTAATGGTCCAACAATAATCGGCCAGCATATTTGGATTCCATTTGCCTTGATATCTCTTTTCCATAGCTGATATCATTTCAGTTAGCTCATTAGGTTTCATTTTACAATGGACAAATTGACGAAAAAACGTTTATTTAAAAAAGTATTATTTAAATCCATTAATTGAAATTGACATAAAAAAACTGTGGGTGATGGAGAAATTCCGAATAGGCCTACATATTTGAAAACACGATAAAAAAAACTGCATTAAATACAGCTATTGATACTCATGAGACAAAAATCAAGTTGACCAGTGTAACGTACACTGTGTCCATAAAGTCTTTCCAACATTACAACTTGCTATAAGACGAAAACTATAAAAGTTAGAGTTGTGTGGTTTGTGGTAGATGAAAGACAAACTGTTAATGTTTGTAAAGCAATGTCAGTGTACTTGCACATTTGTACCTCTTGTCGCCCGCAAAACATCTAAAGCGATATTCAATTTCTCTCCATACATTATGCAGCATTTCTTGGGTGAATTTTATGGCTGAAGGACAAAATTTCTTGACATGACGTCATTGTAGATTATACGTAAAAAATATATAATAAATTTGAGAGTTTGTCTTTCATCCGTCACAAACAACACAACTCTAACTTCTATAGTTTTCATCTTGTAGGAAGTTGTAATGTTTAAAAAAACTTTATGGACACGGCCGTTTTTTATCACGCCGCTTCATCAGACTATCCGACACACATAATCTTGACACTCGATCCCATCAGCGCATTGTCCTTTATATCCCTCCTCATCACACTGTATATTATTCATTATCTTTTACGGTCTCACTTACCAAAACATGGAATTCCCTTCCGCCCTATGTCAAAGATTGTCAAACTATAACATCCTTCAAAAACGAACTAAATAATTATTTAATAACAAACTAACTTATACGCCTCACTGATAGTATTCTTTTAACAATTAATAAATTAAATTATGTATGAAAATAATGTTAAGAATAACAAATATTTTCATTTGTTTTGTTTTAAATATTGTAAAATCGTAAAATTAGTTTTCTACATCTCATTATTTTTCTTTGTTTTTTTATATACATTAGACAGGGACAATTTAATATGTCTTGCTTGTATACATTTTATTATTAGTTTTAGTCTTAATTTTAACTAACATTAACTAGTTGCATTATAGATCGTAATATAATAGATTTTATTTTTTTGATCAAACTTTTATTTAGAATTTAATATTAGCGTTAATTGAGATTGTTATATTCTGATGTAATATATGTTTGTGCTGGTGAGTGGAAGAGAAGGCCACATGGCCTTAACTCCACCAGGCTAAATAAAATAATAAATAAATAAATAAATATAAATACATATTAATACACAAGTGATCTTCTTGGTGAGATAATATTAAAATATATATGTAGTCAATCTGCCCATTTCACCAATTAATGTTTTTAAAATGGGTCAACAAGTTTCTTACAGCCAAGGCTGTCATTCTCAAGACCAGATATTGGCTCGAGAGACTTGAGAATGACCAGATTGGCTTTGTAGGATGTAGAATTGTTGACCATTTTAAAACATTCATTGGTTGAAATGGGAATATTGACTAAATATATATTTTAAATAAATTATTACTTTACACTATATAGAGGTCATACACTCAGTATTAACAGACTTATAGGGGTTTTATAGAGGGCACTTTGTAGATAATGTTGTGATAAGGAATCCTGGTCCGGAAAAGTACCATTTCGATGTCAATTGGTGTGAAGATTGGAACACAAATGGCTGATTATCGCGTGTATTGTGTTTCAAAATAAGTAGTACAGACTTCTAGGAGCTGTATTACAAGTGTGGTTCAATGTGGGGACCCTGTTTGTTCGTTGCACGGAAGTGTACCTGGAACGCCATTATTTTATGTAAGACACACGCCACAAGAAATGTTGGCGCTGTGCTCAAGAATTTCCGCTGTCGCCAGAATTCGTCCACGATCTTCCTCCGACTAGACAGGTCTATTACAAACCCCTAAAAGTCTGTAATACTTATTCTGAAACACAAGACACACGGTATCAGCCTAAACGTATTTTACATCAAAATGATACGTTACCGGACATGGGTTCCTTATCAAGACTTTATCTACTAAGTTCTCTCTACAACCCCTAGAAGTCTAATACTTATTGTGAATCACCCTGTATACAAAAACGAAATTATTTTTTATTAGTAATTTTTTTAGCACTAAGGGAATGTGTTCGTTTAGAACGTGAATCGAGTCATTTGAGCTGAGAGGATGCATGGTTCGTGACTCATATGATTCATTGTTTTTCGTGTTGTTGACAGTACATTTGACGTGTATTGTATCCCGGTTATTGCTGCAATTACGACAGGAAGCAATAAAATGCACAGTGGTTGTGTATGTTGTATTTCAGACAGTAAATGTATACAATACATTCATTTCTTGTCACGTAAATTTCTCCGGTACAATTTACCTTTAGTCTGCAATCTTTTTATTACGTCCTCGATATGTTATTATATTCTCCTTCTTCTTCGGCTTTCCCCCATTTATAGGTTTGCCGTCTTCAGTTTCCATTTATCTCTATCATTCCAATCTCCTTCTTACAAATTCCTATCATCCATTATAGTTCTGACGTAGGTTTCCATTTCCATCTTGTTCTGCCACGTTTTATTTCTTCCAGGGGTGACCATTGGTATATATATATATATATATATTAATATATATATATATTATATATTGGTCATCTTTTCATTTTCCATTCTTTGTACATGGCCATACCATTTAAGATTTGATTTTCAATCCTCTTAACAACCGATGTGGGTGACATTCATGTCTCTCCAAAGGAATTCATTTCTTATTTTATCCTGTCTTGTTTTTTGGAGGCTTCTTCTAAAATAATCAAATTCAACTGTTCTAATTTTATTCTTTTGTACTTCTGTCAAAGACCAAGTTTCACTTCCATATGACAAAATATTCTGTATTATGCTCTTATAAATTTTCATTTTAGTTTCCTTTGTGATATTTTTGTCCCAAATTATTCCAGGTAATGTTTTAGTTGCATTTTTTGCCATTGAAATTTTAGTCTGTACATCTCTCTCACAGGTACCTAAACTTGTAATTATTGACCAAGATATTTAAAAAATTCACATTTTTTTATTTTCCCTGTTTCGATTATGAGGTCATCACATCCTTTCCCAAACACATATATTCTGTTTTCTGTAAATTTATATTCAGTCCCCATTTTTTATATTCTTCCATTAGTTTATTTATCATATATTTCATATCATCCTCATCCCCTGAAAAATTATTTGATCATCTGCAAACAATGAATGCAGTACTTTTCCTCCTATAGGAATACCCATTTCAGAACATTTGTTATACCATAAGTTAAGAGCCTGGTCTAAATAAATGTTAAAAAGAATTGGTGACAAACTGCATCCCTGCTTAAGGTCTTTATTCACTGTGAATTCCTCTGTTAAATTATTCTGTATTTGTACTTTAGCTTTTGTATTACTATAGATCCTCCTAACAATATTAATCCATTTATCACTTATATTCATATTTTCATTGCCGTCCATAATAATTGTCGGGGTACACTATCATATGCCATCTCTAAATCAATAAAGGTCATATGTAGTTATTTATTTTTTGCTAGGAGTTTCTCTTGTAATTGTCTAATACAGAAAATATTATCAATACATGATCTTCCACTCCGGAATCCACATTGTTCTTCTCTTAAGTTATTTTTTATCTCCTTAGTTTAAAATTTATAATTTTACTAAAAATCCTAGCTCTTGAAGGTAAAACGCTTATACCTCTATAATTGGAACACAGTTTTTATCGCCTTTTTTAAAAATAGGAGTAATATACAATAAATTCCAATCTTCTGGGATATAGTCTCCAATTTCAATTTTATTAAAAAGTTTTGTTAAAAATATTACAAAATATCTCCTCCATGTTTTAGCAGTTCCGTCTGAATATTTCCTGGTCATGGTGCTCTCTCATTTTTTGCCTCTTTCAAAGCTCTTTTTACTTCATCTTCTGTTATCTCTGGAGTGTCAAATTTATATTCTACATCCGTATCTTGAAGTTGAAACTCATTTCTATTTTCTTGAAGTAAACCTCTATAATGTTGCATCCATTCTGATGGTCTTATCAACTGATATTTATCTTCTTCTTTCTTCTGATTTCCTGATATTTTGTAATGTTTTCCCAAGCTTCTTTGGATCTAGCATATCCAATCGAATGATCTATATTCGAGCATATATTATCCCAGTACCGTTTTTTGTTCTTCTCACTTCCGTCTTTGTTTTATGTTTTAAAGTGATATATTCATTTCGAGATGATGTTGAGTGATCTGATTTTATTATATTAATTCCACTATTCAAATAATAGCCTTGTTAAAGATTACTTAAGAATTAAATGTAGAAGCAATGCAACGTTAGATAGTAACCGTTTATAAATAAAAGTGAATGTATGTGTGTTTATCTGCCCTTTTTAGACTCAAAAACTATTTTACCGAGTTAAATCGGGGTTTTACCGTCATTTAGAGATATTTCGGGACAATTAACGTATATAAAATATTACCTTAAGTACATATCAGGTTTTATATATTAAACTAGCTAATATCTGGCGTACTTACTTACTTACTCACTGGCACTATCGAACCCATAGGTTCATGGCCGCGCGGACATAAGCTCTCCATATATCCCTATCCTGAGCCAATGCTTTCCAATCATTCCCCGTACAATCTACGTCCCTCAAATCATAGTTAATGTTATTCTCCCATCTCATTCTTGGTCTACCAACTGGGCGTTTTCTCTCTGGCTTTCCTACAAGAAGCTTCCATGCAAGTCTTTCATTCCCCATACGTGCAACATGTCCTGCCTATCTCAGTCTACGAGACTGTTCTTATTATATCTGGCTTCCTATAAAGACCATGTAGCTCATTGTTATGTAGTCTTCTCCATTCACCTGTCTGTTCATCTATCTTTGGTCCCAAAATTTTCCTAAGTACTTTATTCTCAATACTTGTAATCTCCTTTCCTCCCTTAAAGTAAGAGTTCATGTTTTGCACCCATATAATATAGCTGGTAGAATAACAGTTTTATATATTTCAGTTTAACGTTTTTTGAAAGGAGTTGGGACATCAAGAGTCTCTGCAATGCATAATAGCTCGCATTTCTAGAATTGAGCCTATGTTTAATTCTTTGTGCATCTCATTCGTATTTGTAATTATTGTTCCTAGGTATTTGAATTCAGCCACTTCCTCAAAATTTCCCTCATTTGTCATTAGCTGTCCATTTCCATTATATAATGTATTTCTACGTGTGACCATATAGGCCTATTTAGTTTTATTGATATTTACTTCCAGTCCCAATTTCCTAGTGCTACTCATTAGTGTGTGAATGTTGTCCTTTAGTATCTCCTTGCTATCGGCCAATAATACATCATCAGCATAAACTAACAGCTTATTAATACCATTGAGTTGTAAGCCTTCCTCATTCTCTAAAGATTTAATGAGCATGCTCTAGTACAAAATTAAATAGTAGAGGAGATAGTGCATCTCCTTGCTTCAACCCATTCTGGATTTCAAAAGTGTCCGAAAACTGTTTGCCTACACGCACCCTACTCGGCGTACGCCTAAATAAATTAAATGTATTTTATGTTTAGTTGAATAAGTAAAAATAATTATAAATTCATATCGTAATTATTTTTAGATAGCCCATGCTGACTACCCGGCGTTGCCCGGGAATCTACGTATCTAGATCTTATTGGCATAATTGAGCTGAAAGACAAAAGTGGTTATTGTGAGTTAATCCGTAAAAGATAACATATGCTAATGCGGACTTTTTTGTAGAGCTTTTTGAGATATTCAATTGTGTGTATATTAATTTGTTCATTTGCTATGGTTTAGGCAGCGTAAGCCATTTAAACGTCCGAATATCTACTTTTTACACGTTTTTCACTACAAAGGGTGATTTTTAAGGGCATAGGAGTCGAGTATGACAACTCTCTTATAGCCTTATGTTCATCCCGGGAATCTCCTGAACATTTTGCAAAAAAGCTTCATCGGGCGAACGGTTTGGCAGCGAATAAATACAAACAATATTCATTTTTAGTATTAGATAATTATGTTTAATTAATGCTACCGTTTGTGATTAATGAGAAAAGGTATTTTTTGTCATAATTCAATTGATAAATCAGACTATTTAACTCATGGCCCAAATGGGAGTCAATGACCAATCACATTCCAATGATTTCTGTTTTACAACCAATCAGAGTCGTGTTTCACGAAATATTTATCAGTGTTATAATTACCATATTAAAGAAAGCTCCTCCTTTTTAATATTCTGAACAGGTCTGACCATTATTTTGCAGTGACTGAGCCTACAAGAAATACGGCTACCAGATTGTATATATATAGTGCATAGATTTCAACACATAGCGCTTGCAGGAGTTAATATAAAAACATTTGTAGCTATTTATTATACCACCAAAAAAAAAAAACTACTGTTTGCACTTTCTTAAATGTATTTTTCCCAGGTAATAATCCAGAAAAATATAATTGTCATATTTACATCATACGACATCAGAAATGAATTAATGTACAGTTTGATTTGTTCATTTTTTTCTCCACTAGAGAGCATTCTTACAATATTGCGATCCTTGTGCAATAAATAGTTATGATCTGGTTGCAGTGATAAACAAAGAAACAGATGAAGCGTACCTATCGTTTCTCATTTGTTTTCAAACATTGCTGTTTACATTAAAATATATAAATATTTTAAAATAACTATAGTTTAAATAATGATTTGTGAGTAAACAGCTTAAATTTATTCGTTAAATAGTCCTAACAATGCCACTCTTGATTTCCAAATTCTCCTAGATAAATTCACAAATTCACTCCTCACTTCGTGAGTCGTGAATTTATCGATAATTTGGAAATCACTCGTGACATTACTTATGATAAATACTGTATCTATTGTTTTTTCTCCACTTGATTGTTTATTTTTAAGCCTTAACTTCGTAGTTTACCCCAAGTCAAAAGTATGTTACGATTTGTGTTGTCACAATATTTTTAAATGGGTTATCTGTTAACAAATGTCAGAGAATGAACGATAACGTGTACTACTGTCACCACGGTCACATTGATTAACAGAACGATGATCGATGACATTATTTCGACGTAAATTGCGATCAACATGAATCACTTATTCAAACTTGACCCAATTAAAAATTGCGATATCTTTGCTATAAATTGCAATAGAACTGTTACTACAACGTACCCTACATTGATAATGAAATCCTTGTATACAAGCGACAGTTTGACCTCTTCACAAGAACAAAAGAAAAGAAAAACATCGTGGTAACTTCGCATTCATAGCATGTACCTTGGTATTCTGAAGCAAACTTTGAAACAAAGAGCAAAACTCTTGGCTCCGTATTGCTGACAGACATAAATTGCACTCTCTTCACTTCTTTTCAAAACTTATGAATTCCTACATCCCCCTAATTACCTGGCGTCCCAGATTTTGAGAACTTATCTTACCACAATATTGACACTAGGTCACAAGATAACAGTCTGCTAGCAATCCCTCTTCATAGCACTTCCTCTTATTCTACTTCCTTCAGGTAGCCTATGCCCGCTCCTGGAATCTCCTTCCTCAATATATCAGGGGTTGCCGCACACTTTGTAGTTTTAAGTCACGTTTATACAGTTACCTGTTGTTAAATAAGGTTTCTCTAGAGTTAAATTAATTCTATGTCATTAATAATTTTTTTCTCATTTTTTCTATCTTGTATATTTTATATTTCATTAGTTAAATCTAGATTAAAATCAAAATATTTTGTAATTGAATATTTAACTCATATCCCAATGGGAGTCCAATCACATTTCAATGAGGGATTTTTTATTTACAACCAATCACAGTCTTTTATCACCTCGATTTTATTAGTTTAATTGTAACAAGTGTCAGATTTCTCTTACTTAGGAAGTGTATTTGCAGAGTATAAGAGTGACATTGATTCAAAATTACAAAATATAATAAAATGAATGGGCGTAAATACGAAGACATTTTGGTAAAACAGATGAGGACAGAGACAAAACTAACGATTACATAACGTCCACATCAAAGCTGCTCTAAAATACGGAAGTGAAATTGGATTTATAAATAAAAGGAAACTCCATAAACTTCAAGTAAGGCCAAATGCGCTTCTTACGATCATTCTAGGAGTTAATAGACTGGATCACCAAAGGAAACACTACTATCAGAAGGAAAACTTGGAGTAGCAAGTTTAAATGAAGATACCAAAAGATACCAACAAAAGGAAAAATCATCTGAGAAGAATGGCAAGAAATAGACTTCCAAAATTGGCATTCCAATATACCCCAACTGGACTAGGGACCAAGGAAACCAAAACATCGGTGGAAAGATCAAGACCATCTTTCGGCTATGTTTACCGTACAGGCCAACATGGCCTAAAACGAATTTGTTCATGATGATGATGAATAAGTTGATCATAATAAAATAAGATCGTACCCCTTTTTAACATTCTGATAGGTCATGAATCATTTGGCAGTGACTGCATATGGCTAATATTGTAATATAGTGCACGATATAGACAGATAGTGATTGCGGGAATTAATATAAAAACATTTATAGCAATTGATTATACCACAAAAAAAAACAGTGTTTGCACTGTCTTAAACGTATTATTTCAGAAATTTACATTACGGAAAAGTATAATTGACATATTACATCATAGGACATCAGAAATTAATTAATGACCTATAATGTTGGTTATAAATTTCTCCACTAGGGTGCATTCTCACAATATTGCGATCCTTTGGCAGTAAATAATATGATCAAAAATGAAGAACACATCGTTTTCTCATTTGTTTTCAGACATCGCCGTTTACATAAAATATATAAATATTTTAAAATAACTACATTTAAATAATGATTTGCGAGTAAACAGCTTAGTTTTATTCGTTAAATAGTCCTACAAATGCCAACACTTGATTTCCAAATATCATAAGTAATGCCACGAGTATTGCCAAATTATCGAAAATTACACGACTCACGAAGTGAGGAGTGAATTTATCTAGAGAATTTGGAAATCAAGAGTGGCATTTGGGTAGGACTATTTAACGAATAAAATTAAGCTGTTACTCACAACCATTATTAAACTATAGTTATTTTAAAATATTTATATATTTAATGTAAACGGCGAGTGTTGAAAACAAATGAGAAACGATTGGTATGCTTCATCTGCTTCTTTTGTTTATCCACTACAACCACATCATACTATTTAGTGACAAAGGAACGCAATATGTAAGAATGCTCTGCAGGGAGAAAAAAGAAACACATCAACTGTATATCATTCATTTTGATGTCGTATGATGTAAATATGACAATTAATTTTTCTGGATTATTACCTGGATTACATTAAGAAAGTGAAAAACAGTGGTTTCGTTTTTGGTGGTTAATCATCAAGGGCTACAATGTTGCATCTATGCACTATATATACAATTGGTAGGCCGTATTTCTTAAGGCTCAGTCACTGCAAATCACGGTCAGACCTGTTCAGAATATTAAAAAGGAGGAGCTTTGTTTGATATGGTAATGATAACACTGATAAATATTCGTGAAAACGACTTGCTGGTTTAAAACAGAATCATTGAAACGTGATTGTCATACTCCCATTGGGGCATGAGTTAATAGTTAGATAAATTCATCCTCACTCGTGAGTCGAATTTTACCGATAATTGGAAATAATTGGGCATTACTTATGTAAAGATATTGTAGACCTATAGCATATTTATTTTATTGTAACAGAGTAAGATCATTTTTATATTGTTTTAAACGGTTGAGTGGTAGGCCATAAGATTTAAACTATAAAGCTATAAGTTAGGGCCTATTATTATTATTATGATTATATATGTATCGGCCGCGTGGACGAGTGCTTATGCTCCGGGTCCCAAGAGTGAGGGTTCAAACCGGCCGGGTCGATGGATTTCTTAGGACGGAAAAATCCAAGAGCAAGTCTGCCGGAGGACTTTAGCCGTGGGTCCCGGTTGAAGCGATTCAGGCTCGGAAAAAATCCTTAAGCTGAATGAAAAGGCCTATAATCAAAATTTACCGAATTTTTCCCGTCCTAACTACCTAGGGTTTCCTAGATGTCATATGAGGCGGAACCCGAACCACGGACCACTCAAATGACATCATACGAAATAAGGTAACTAAATAGTATGGTTCAAATTCTTCTTGTAGGGGAGAACGCTAAAGCCTTAAAAGGAAAACTGGCTTACAAAAAATATATATTTTATTGTATGGGATATTTAAGCAAGATGCGGACCTAAAGCAGAACAACTTATATTAATAGAAGAGGGGGTGTCGGAATATGACTCAAATGTTTCATGATCAAGCTCAATCTCCCGTTTTCAAACCATTGAGGATCTCTGTCCATTTCAAAAAGCGGCTGAATTCAAATACGTAGGAACAATAATTACAAATAGAATGAGATGCACAAATAAAGAACTGGCTCATTTCTGGAAAGCTTGCAGTACAGGAACTCTATTGTCTGAATTCTCCCAAAAAACGTTAAACGAAATATATAAATTGTTCGTAGCGTGCTGGGCATTGTCACGCAGCGGGCCCGGGTTCGATCTCCGGTCGGGGCAATTTTTCTGGGTGAGGTTTATTTGTCGGGGTTTTTTCCTCACCTTTAAGACAATGTAAGGAAAACTTAAGTCCAACGGTCCCCCTAATCTTAGCCATCATCAATCTTTATCATTATTCATCATCCTTATCATTATCGTCATCATCATCCATCCTGCCACCGGAAAGCAACGGAAGCTAACACCCTACAATTCCCGCTAGTAAAGCTGCAGCATAGCATGACATGCTATGTATTGTAGTGAGG
>JASPKZ010005817.1:0-17977 GCA_030220185.1 Diploptera punctata
ATCAGGTATATTTAAGTCGAGGACCTGGATATAAACCCCGCGCGGACACGAGAAATGCGAAAACCAAACTGGAAAGAGAGGGTCATGGATTGAACCCAGAGAGCGGTTTATCTATGAACCATATTCGCATAATGGAGGGAAGGCCAGCTCCGAGTACAAACGAAGCGGAATCGGCCGACCTTTAAACTAATACCGGATTGCGTTAAAGCAGGGCATACCGCGATCCTTGGCAAACACCACCAACTGTGGACCATAGCGCCCGATGTTACGATCAAAAGTATAAATGTCGAAACAAAACCTATTGGAGAATTTGCCTTACGTCTATGGGACAATAAATAAAAAACCACACCTAGCCCTAATAGACACCGGCTGCACGACAAACGTAATAAGTGAATCCTTCTATCACAGCCTGAGTAGGGAAAATTGGCAAGATGGCTGCGATACCATTGTCGAATATATCTGCGTCGACAGCCATAGGCAAAAGTAAACAAGGATTAAGATACAAACGATGATAAGGATAACTATAGAAGGGGTGGATTTTGACATACTATTCCATTGTTGTACCAGGCTTTCCGCCAATATAATATTCTCTACAGAAATGTTTGAAGCGTTTAAATCTGAAATTGATTTCCTTGGCCGAACTTTAACACTTAATTACGATGGGAGTAAGATAATAGCCCCTATAATTGACAATAGGCCTTCAAATGACGCAATGGAGATAGACGAGTTTAAATGAGGAACGCCTTTTTTTATCGAGAAATCAGTAATAAAGTAGTGAGCTAGACGAATATGACAGGGCCCCGCAGTATATTAATAGGATGAAAACATTGAGCGCAGTTAATGATGATATAAACGAAGTGGGGGAGATTGGAATAAATGAATTGTACGTCAATTCGGTTAGCAAGTTCGATAAGGAAGCAACGAGGGATAATTTAGGGTATAACGAGGAAAATATCGAGGCCAAGGTACTCGAGAGTGAGGGGCTGAGTGACAGCCAGAGGGAATCTTTGAGGCAACTGCTATTACGCAACATACAAACATTCGATAGGAAAGCTGGAAAGTGGCAACTCCTTTATGTACAAGTTCGATATTATTGAACATGAGCCGGTCAGATTGAAGTCTAGAGCCATACCTATAAATATCAAGAAAGAGCAGATGCCGTAATAGCACAAATGCTCGATCACGGTATCATTGAGGACCTCCGGTCACCATACCTGTCCCACATTAATTGGGTTAGCGTAAGAAGAACGGAACCCTAAGGATGACCATAGACGCAAGGCAAATCAACACCTATATCGTGCCGGACAACTATCGCATAGAATCGGTTGATATTTCATTGGCCAAGAATCAAGCGCGGAAAATTCATATCTACCATTGACTTGTGTGAGAGTTTCCTCCAAGTGCCTTTGGACCCATCGGGTTTAGAAAGTACACGGCATTCATACACGCGGGCCGTAGTTACCAGTTTTCCCGCTGCCCGTATGGCGTCCCGCACATCGTCGAGTGCACTCATAAGGGCACTAAGGTCCATATTTCGGTGGCGATATAAGTAAGTCTGTGGTCCAGTTTCTGCGATGATCTACTGATCATAACAGAAACTTTTCGAGGAGCATCTAGCCGAGATCGACCATATTCCTATCTACGCTACGGGAACACGGGATGACAGTGAACCTCGATAAAAATCAAAATTCATTAGGAAACAAGTGGAATTTTTAGGTTACCTCATTTCTGAAAATGGGATAGGACCCAGCCCTGATAGGGTAAAGTCGATCCTGGCTATTCCTCCCCCGAAAATGTAAAACAAGTGAGAAGGTTCCTGGGAATTCTTATGTATTACACTAAATTTGTAATAAACTACTCGCGCGAGGTAAGCCCGTTGCGAGAGTTACTAAAGAAGGGAACACGATGGACTTGGAACGAACAGTTACAAGCCACGTTCGACAAGGTCAAGGAGCTATTCGCAAACTGCATTCTACTACAAAAACCCGACATGTCCGCTGCCCTTTCATATTTACAACGGATGCGTCACAGAGTGGACTGGGTGCAGTATTAACCCAGGTAGATCCAGATGGTAATATCAATACGATAGCTACCGCGTCCCGGGCGACTACCAACGTAGAGAAACAGACAATGGTCACGGAGCTGGAGTTGGGCGGCTATTTATTTCGCCACCCAGAAATTTTCGTTCGTACATTTTCGGACATAAGACCATTGTACATTCGGACCATATCAGCATCGCATTCCTAAATAGGTGCAAGCTGGGTTCGAACAAGACCAGCCGGTATATATCGGAAATTCTCAGTTACGACGTGGAGATCAAATATATCGCCGGAAGCGAAAATGTTTTTGCAGACATGCTGTCACGCCTCAGTCACGTGACTAGTAATCCGACTACGTCGAAAATTCATAATCGCGAGGTGCAGATTATGACAGGACAGTCGTCCATGTGAACAAAATGTTATGCAGGACCCTTATGAATATGAAAACACAACAGAGAAATGGACCCGGATTTAACAGACCTGAGGAAAAAGGCCAAGGATATCGCCGACGCAAGTGATGCGGACACTTATGGGATGCTCGATGGAATACTTTATAAGAAATGTGGAAGGGCCGAAATTGCCTGGAAACACAGTAGTCCCTAGGCACCTCGAGGAGCCCACTCATAAAAGAGTTCCACGGCCGCGTTAATTCACGCTGGATGTGAACGCGTTGCATTAAACCTATCGCAATATTTCTACTTTAAGAGACTGCATAAAAAAGTAAGACAGGTTACCGCAACATGTGACCTATGTCAGAAGTTTAAAAGGTCTCAATATACGTTCGACGTTTCTCCACAAAAATATAATTAGAAATAAACCTAACAGTCTGGTAACAATCGATACCCACAGGACCCATGCCTACTGGAGAACTAGGGTATAGGCATATCTTGGTCGTGGTGGAACACGTTTTCCAAATTTACGAAAATATATCCGATGAAAACAGTAACAACACAAGGCTGTTTAAGAAAACTCTTTTATGATTACGAACGCAATATGGGAAAATCGAGGCAATTTTGGCCGATAACGCATCTGTTTATCGGAGCGCGAAATTCCGAGAAGGATTGAGCAAGAGGGGTACAAAGCTATATCATTGTTCTCTATACATGCCCTCGGGGAACCCTACGGAGAGGATGAATAAGGAGATCACTACGTGCTTAAGGATTTTGTGCCTAAAAGACACTCAAATTGGGTCAGATATATCCCCCACATAGAGCACATGTTGAATCACGCTGTCAATAATGTGACGGGATACGCACCCATTACTTTGATGAAGGGGCTGCAACCGGACAAACTAGTCGCTAACGTACCTGACGCGATCAATATCGATGATGAATCACTTAACCGATGAACAAAGATGCGAAAGAGCATTCCATAGGACGCGGACACTTGCGGACAAAAGAAGGAAGCGGACCAAACGCTCTAAGCACGTTTGGCACCCGTCTATCGGCGACAAAGTGCTGGTAAGGACCACACGCTATCTGACAAATTACGCAAGGCTAACGCAAAAATGGATTTATTATGGAAAGGGCCAGGGCTCATATCCAAACAAATTCGGCACACACGTACGAGGTAAAGTGGGCCGACGCCAGGGACAAGGTTATGGGACGTTACCACTTACAGAAACTCAGGCCATACAAGGAGAAGGCGTGAGCGAAACAAAGCCTATCTGGTTCGTAGCAAACTTATGTAATGGTATGGAGAGTGACAGGTGGCGAAGTTTCAAGATCGAGAAAATAAAAATGTGAATAAATTACCATTGCGAGTGTTCAGAGTTTGTTTGCGTGTGGGCGTAGTATCGCAAAACATGTATATAATAATAGTACAGGAGGCCTTTGCGAGTTAACAGACTGTGAAATTAGACACTAATAGTATTAAGGGTAGATAGACGGACAGTGAAAATGACACTCGAAAAATAGGAGGGAGAGATTTTTACACGTAAGAATGACAACGGAATGGATATATTACGTATGTGTGTATGTCTTGCATTGTACTATATTGTATTGTGTGCACAGGTAGACACTACTGTGATTTTAGGTATGAGATAAAGGTCAATGTAAACGCTGAAATTATGCAGTACCCAGGTAAGGAAGTGGTTATATACCGACAAAATTTTGATATAACATACAAAAGGTACAAACATATAAGCTCTACATAATCCCCAAACAAAAAAAAAAAAACAAGACCTGATAAATTATACTTAAATGCATGAACCAGTTTTCACGGGATTCGAACTCAATACTAGCTGAGATTAGGACATAAATGAAAAGTATTAGTGAAAAAAAAAATAAATAAGTGTTGTATGGTAAAGTACCAAATATAATCAGTAATTAAATAAATAACACTAATAAAGTGATTAAATAGGCCTAGATGAAACGCTAATCGCGAGAGGAAAGGGCACAATGACTGCGAAAAAAATAAAGTGAAATGTCAATTTAGATATTAATCATGATAATACCCCCATATTGATGAATATGATATAATTAATTGAATTAGGGTGAATACATAACACATGCATGTCCACTTTCAGCTAAGAGTGAGGGCGATTAATAAATTGTTGATTTGAACTTATCGATAGAGAATGGATCTATATTTTTAAATGTTTTAACCCAATCGCTCGAGCAGAAAGCTGCAGTATCTACTTAATCCAGTAAATGTTTAAAATGAGCCCAGATAGGCCATTGTCATTGTTTAATACATATAGGTAATTGAAGAAACTTGTACAACAATCTGAATACGAATAATATCATGATGATTATGATTCTTTTGTCTAAAATAACAATCAGACAGCGTAAATATAGGAGCTAATGAGACAGGGTGAAGCTCAATGCACCTTAATTGAAAGGCCGAGTGGCGGTGTGAACCTATAAAGCGTGAGGAATTTATTTGTTGATTATATTTACAGAATTTAATTTGTAGACGTGGGCCGAAGCGGCACGTCACTGTGTTTGTATAACACGTGCTATTTTGTTGAAAATATTTGAGGGCAAGGATCCCGTATTATCTAATAATGAGATGAGATGAAGTCATGGTCGCTGGTGAAAGCGAATGTGACAATTTGTGCGAATTTGTATTCGATGTTAATAATGAGATGAGATGAGGTCATGATCGCTGATGGAAGCGAATGTGACAATTTGTGCGAATTTGTATTCGATGTTAATAATGAGATGAGATGAAGTCATGGTCGCTGGTGGAAGCGAATGTGACATACTATACGATTCTGCATTCGAAGGAAATGATTTTGCACGCTTAAGAAAATAACGTCGTTTGGCTGAGCAATGATATAAGCCAGCTATGCTTTGGCAAAGTAAATGGGCCGAAATATGTTGAGAATAAAATATTAAGAATCATGAATATTTCATGGATTAATAATCATGATGAATTCGTACGTATGCAATACCTATGGGAAAATATGATAAGGGTTGTAATACTATCAATAATAATTGTTTATAACGATAGACACAGCTGCTTAAACGCGATATTTAGTATTTTGGTCGCAAAGATATAGATCCATGTAAATAAGTCTTATTGACTCAATTTAAATTAAATTTAGCAAGATTGAAGTGTTATTCGACATATGGTTTGAAGTAGACAAAACTGGTTCATCGCAAATGAATTCCCAAGCTGTAGACGCACATTATAATGTAGGTAGATATTAAGGTGTAAATTAAATTGAAAATAAACAGTTACACATGAAGAAGCAATTTATGCTATACTGGTATTCAACTAAATAGTTTTGAATGGTAATTGTATAAGCATGAATGGTTTGAGTAGACCACCAAATATATTAAGGGTGTATCTTTTTTTTCTTAATGAATATTTATGTATGTCTATATTGCAGAAGTGAGTCTATTTAACCTCAAAGAACGATCCCAGGTAAAAGGGGTACATATCAGTGTTTACAATCTGAACATAATTGACGTGCTGGCAACACTCTCAGGGTTAACGTGCTCTAACCAAAATATTATAGCCATTTTTTCTTTAAAGGCCACTATAGCTATGATACTAGCATTATATTACGCGAGAGGATTATAACAAAAAAAAAAAAATCCCTTGATTTTTCCATTTGTTTATAGGGCATTTGTGGCAATCCATTCATACAGCCTCCTGTGTAAATCTAAATAAATCCCTATCGGCAATAATAATCAGATGATATTATAACATCATTAAATGAAGCAGTTACTGGACTTAGGTCATATTTATATTCAAATCGATCAGGGAAGAGAGTGGAACCTGATTATGTAGGAGCAAAGGCCGTATAAAATGATCCAAAGAAGTCAGCATCAATGTAATCAAATTATTAGTTATTAAAGAAGACTGACAACTCAGGTAATGTAACCCTTTCTTTTGTGAGACGGAAGTGGCTGACACATGATAATAACTTACTAATGACAATAATCCTTTGCTCGACAGATTGAGTAGAGATATCTTCTAAGCCTCCAGTTAACTGATTTAGCGTGATAACCATAACCCATTAGCTAATGTACAAGCGGGTGTTTTACCCTGACACAAACATCGTTAGCAAAAAGTGTGGGAACTTGGCAAGTTTCTAGCGTCGGAAGCCTAGGAAAAAACCCAAGCCTAAGAAAAAACCCAAGCCTAGCTAATGTTTGTGACTAGACTGTACGTGAAGCCAGCACGGGGAAAAAGGTCCAACCTCTGAAGGCGTAAATCGCCAATAATAAATTTGTAACACCCCCGGAATCAAAATAGGAGGGCGCATTAACCAGTTATATGTTTCGTTATATGTGCCTAAGCACAGACCTTAGGTCCACGTGATCGAGGTAGTGGGAGTAACTAATTTACCTATAGGCGAGAGAGGCTTCTCCTCGTCACTTACTTCTTGTGTATAATTTCATCAAGTCACTTCAAAACACTACGTTTCTAAAAAGTTGGATAAATTCACTTCATATATATACAATTACTTGCAGTTTATAAAGTCAAGAATAAACTACTTTTACCAGATATTCTTTGTACATTAATTCTGCCCGACGAAGTCCTCGTGGAATCCCGAGATAAGAACCTCAACTCTACCGAATACCAACCGAGCAACCTAAGTTCTCACACATGGAGAACTCCTTCAGTATTCCTAGTGTCACTAAATCCAATCTTACCTCTTGGCCCAACAATAACCCCTCTCCAAATTTAAGGGAATAAATAATAACGACTCTCAAGCAGCATGAGATAGGGAATCAGTAGTCTATTGTAAAATAGCAGTGTAATTTGCACTACATTATTTTAAAATCTTAGCAACCCAGGGAAAAGAACTTTCGTTAACTATCTAACTCACGGGCACTATCGATCCCATAGGTTCATGGCCGCGCAGATATGAACTCTCCATATATCCCTATCCTGTGATGTTTTCCCATCATTCCCTGTATAATCTACTTCCTTCTAATCATGGTTAATGTTATTCTTCCACCTCATTATTTGTCTACCAACTGATCGTTTACCTTCTGGTTTTCCTACAAGACGCTTTCATGCACGTCCTTGATTCCCCATTCGTGCAACATGTCCTGCCCATCGCAGTAACAAAATCCTCCTTCGGACCAAAAAAAAATTCGTTCCAAATTCAGGTCTTGATGCACCCCCGTAGTATGATGCAAAGCTTCCTGATTCCTTACTACCTTCTCCTGGACATCTAACTTCCTGTAAATCGACTATATCCAAGGGTAATTTATCTAATTCCCGCGTTAATACCTATAGCGCCCCGCTATTATATAAAGTCCTAACATTACATTTTCCTAGGAACATGTCCTGTGTTTGAGCCTTTGGCATGGATTCCCTAAGAACCCGAATGGTGGACTATTTTACCTCCGGAAAATATTGAAGTTTAATAATTGGGTAAATGTAGGAGAGCCTATATGAAAACGTTAACCTTTCTGATTCCATCAGATTAATCTATTAAATTGCGAATAGAGGTCCACATTCAATTTTCATTCTTGCATTTCCACAAGATACTATGGAAGCTGATCTCTTATATTGAAAAGAACGTTTGAGAAAAGGATGTAACCATACATTTCTCTATTGGTGATATGAATGTGAAATTACTCTTATTTACGTAAACTACGCTAATTTACTCGGTAGGTAGTTGCCGTATAGCCAAGTATGTGGCATTATTTATCACTCGAATGAACTTTATAACATGGTAGTGTTAAAATAAAATAAATGTCACGAAACATCTGTTGTGTTTATTTATAATTCGAGGGAAGTCGTCAATTTGTTCATATATTAATCACATGTAGGTATTCAGGATAACTAAATAGCACTAGTTTGGCAAAGGAAGGACCAAATAACCAACATTCAGATACAAAACAATTAACTTTCACTGAGCATGCATTCAACATTTAAAACTAGATAACGAAACGTGGTATTAAGTCAAGAGAACCCTGCAAGCTCCATCAGAACGACACTGCAGCGAAAAGAACACACACAGCTACAGCAATACTTAAAATAGCACCCCTTACACTCTTAAAATTATGACAGCAAGAGTGTATTCCTAAGCTGCCGAAAGTGTAAATACAAAAGAAGCATTACCACAACATATTATACTCCAATGTATTAAAAGATCTCAGCAACAAATCTCTGGAATCCACCTGCAATGTATTTTATTATAACATTCTTACATTATTAAGTCAAACTTTTCGTCCCTAGGGAATAAGTTCGGCAATTACATCTCGTGGTCAGTGGATACAGAAACCTTTCTGGTACATATAACTACTTTCCTAAAAACAGAATGATAATCAGCAATTATTAATGCAGGAGTGAACAAAATAACATAGAATATATTTTTAGCCTGCTAAATCTCAATTTTTTTAAGTATAATTGTTATGATATTTGATAGTTTCTACACATGTTCTTGTTACTTAACCTGGTTCTTCTAAACAATGTCCATAATAAATAATAAGTTATAATAAAATTACATCTGCAGGTGGATTCCAGAGATTTGTTGCTGAGCTCTTAATACATTGGAGTATAATATGTTGTGGTAATGCTTCTTTTTGTATACACTTTCGGCAGCTTAGGAATACACTCTTGCTGTCATAATTTTAAGAGTTGTAAGGGGTGCTATTTTAAGTATTGCTGTAGCTGTGTGTTCTTTTCGCTGCAGTGTCGTTCTGATGGAGCCTGCAGGGTTCTTTGCTTAATACCACGTTTCGTTATCTAGTTTTAAATGTTGAATGCATCTCAGTGAAAGTTATTGTTTTGTATCTGAATGTTGGTATTTGGTCCCTTCCTTTGCCAAACTAGTGCTATTTAGTTATCCTGAATACCTACATGTGATTAATATATGAACAAATTGAAGACTTCCCTCGAATTATAATATAAACACAACAGATGTTTCGTGACATTTATTTTATTTTAACACTACCATGTTATAAAGTTCATTCGAGTGATAAATAATGCCACATACTTGGCTATACGGCAACTACCTACCGAGTAAATTAGCGTAGTTTACGTAAATAAGAGTAATTTCACATTCATATCACCAATAGAGAAATGTATGGTTACATCCTTTTCTCAAACGTTCTTTTCAATTATAAGAGATCAGCTTCCATAGTATCTTGTGGAAATGCAAGAATGAAAATTGAATGTGGACCTCTATTCGCAATTTAATAGATTAATCTGATGGAATCAGAAAGGTTAACGTTTTCATATAGGCTCTCCTACATTTACCCAATTATTAAACTTCAATATTTTCCGGAGGTAAAATAGTCCACCATTCGGTTCTTAGGGAATCCATGCCAAAGGCTCAAACACAGGGACATGTTCCTAGGAAAATGTAATGTTAGGACTTTATATAATAGCGGGGCGCTATAGGTATTAACGCGGGAATTAGATAAATTACCCTTGGATATAGTCGATTTACAGGAAGTTAGATGTCCAGGAGAAGGTAGTAAGGAATCAGGAAGCTTTGCATCATACTACGGGGGTGCATCAAGACCTGAATTTGGAACGAATTTTTTTTTGGTCCGAAGGAGGATTTTGTTACTGCGATGGGCAGGACATGTTGCACGAATGGGGAATCAAGGACGTGCATGAAAGCGTCTTGTAGGAAAACCAGAAGGTAAACGATCAGTTGGTAGACAAATAATGAGGTGGAAGAATAACATTAACCATGATTAGAAGGAAGTAGATTATACAGGGAATGATGGGAAAACATCACAGGATAGGGATATATGGAGAGTTCATATCTGCGCGGCCATGAACCTATGGGATCGATAGTGCCCGTGAGTTAGATAGTTAACGAAAGTTCTTTTCCCTGGGTTGCTAAGATTTTAAAATAATGTAGTGCAAATTACACTGCTATTTTACAATAGACTACTGATTCCCTATCTCATGCTGCTTGAGAGTCGTTATTATTTATTCCCTTAAATTTGGAGAGGGGTTATTGTTGGGCCAAGAGGTAAGATTGGATTTAGTGACACTAGGAATACTGAAGGAGTTCTCCATGTGTGAGAACTTAGGTTGCTCGGTTGGTATTCGGTAGAGTTGAGGTTCTTATCTCGGATTCCACGAGGACTTCGTCGGGCAGAATTAATGTACAAAGAATATCTGGTAAAAGTAGTTTATTCTTGACTTTTATAAACTGCAAGTAATTGTATATATATGAAGTGAATTTATCCAACTTTTTAGAACGTAGTGTTTTGAAGTGACTTGATGAAATTATACACAAGAAGTAAGTGACGAGGAGAAGCCTCTCTCGCCTATAGGTAAATTAGTTACTCCCACTACCTCGATCACGTGGACCTAAGGTCTGTGCTTAGGCACATATAACGAAACATATAACTGGTTAATGCGCCCTCCTATTTTGATTCCGGGGGTGTTACAAATTTATTATTGGCGATTTACGCCTTCAGAGGTTGGACCTTTTTTCCCCGTGCTGGCTTCACGTACAGTCTAGTCACAAACATTAGCTAGGCTTGGGTTTTTTCTTAGGCTTGGGTTTTTTCCTAGGCTTCCGACGCTAGAAACTTGCCAAGTTCCCACACTTTTTGCTAACGATGTTTGTGTCAGGGTAAAACACCCGCTTGTACATTAGCTAATGGGTTATGGTTATCACGCTAAATCAGTTAACTGGAGGCTTAGAAGATATCTCTACTCAATCTGTCGAGCAAAGGATTATTGTCATTAGTAAGTTATTATCATGTGTCAGCCACTTCCGTCTTCACAAAAGAAAGGGTTACATTACCTGAGTTGTCAGTCTTCTTTAATAACTAATAATTTGATTACATTGATGCTGACTTCTTTGGATCATTTTATACGGCCTTTGCTCCTACATAATCAGGTTCCACTCTCTTCCCTGATCGATTTGAATATAAATATGACCTAAGTCCAGTAACTGCTTCATTTAATGATGTTATAATATCATCTGATTATTATTGCCGATAGGGATTTATTTAGATTTACACAGGAGGCTGTATGAATGGATTGCCACAAATGCCCTATAAACAAATGGAAAAATCAAGGGATTTTTTTTTTTGTTTATAATCCTCTCGCGTAATATAATGCTAGTATCATAGCTATAGTGGCCTTTAAAGAAAAAATGGCTATAATATTTTGGTTAGAGCACGTTAACCCTGAGAGTGTTGCCAGCACGTCAATTATGTTCAGATTGTAAACACTGATATGTACCCCTTTTACCTGGGATCGTTCTTTGAGGTTAAATAGACTCACTTTCTGCAATATAGACATACATAAATATTCATTAAGAAAAAAAAAGATACACCCTTAATATATTTGGTGGTCTACTCAAACCATTCATGCTTATACAATTACCATTCAAAACTATTTAGTTGAATACCAGTATAGCATAAATTGCTTCTTCATGTGTAACTGTTTATTTTCAATTTAATTTACACCTTAATATCTACCTACATTATAATGTGCGTCTACAGCTTGGGAATTCATTTGCGATGAACCAGTTTTGTCTACTTCAAACCATATGTCGAATAACACTTCAATCTTGCTAAATTTAATTTAAATTGAGTCAATAAGACTTATTTACATGGATCTATATCTTTGCGACCAAAATACTAAATATCGCGTTTAAGCAGCTGTGCTATCGTTATAAACAATTATTATTGATAGTATTACACCCTTATCATATTTTCCCCATAGGTATTGCATACGTACGAATTCATCATGATTATTAATCCATGAAATATTCATGATTCTTAATATTTTATTCTCAACATATTTCGGCCCATTTACTTTGCCAAAGCATAGCTGGCTATATCATTGCTCAGCCAAACGACGTTATTTTCTTAAGCGTGCAAAATCATTTCCTTCGAATGCAGAATCGTATAGTATGTCACATTCGCTTCCACCAGCGACCATGACTTCATCTCATCTCATTATTAACATCGAATACAAATTCGCACAAATTGTCACATTCGCTTCCATCAGCGATCATGACCTCATCTCATCTCATTATTAACATCGAATACAAATTCGCACAAATTGTCACATTCGCTTTCACCAGCGACCATGACTTCATCTCATCTCATTATTAGATAATACGGGATCCCTTGCCCTCAAATATTTTCAACAAAATAGCACGTGTTATACAAACACAGTGACGTGCCGCTTCGGCCCACGTCTACAAATTAAATTCTGTAAATATAATCAACAAATAAATTCCTCACGCTTTATAGGTTCACACCGCCACTCGGCCTTTCAATTAAGGTGCATTGAGCTTCACCCTGTCTCATTAGCTCCTATATTTACGCTGTCTGATTGTTATTTTAGACAAAAGAATCATAATCATCATGATATTATTCGTATTCAGATTGTTGTACAAGTTTCTTCAATTACCTATATGTATTAAACAATGACAATGGCCTATCTGGGCTCATTTTAACATTTACTGGATTAAGTAGATACTGCAGCTTTCTGCTCGAGCGATTGGGTTAAAACATTTAAAAATATAGATCCATTCTCTATCGATAAGTTCAAATCAACAATTTATTAATCGCCCTCACTCTTAGCTGAAAGTGGACATGCATGTGTTATGTATTCACCCTAATTCAATTAATTATATCATATTCATCAATATGGGGGTATTATCATGATTAATATCTAAATTGACATTTCACTTTATTTTTTTTCGCAGTCATTGTGCCCTTTCCTCTCGCGATTAGCGTTTTCATCTAGGCCTATTTAATCACTTTATTAGTGTTATTTATTTTAATTACTGATTATATTTGGTACTTTACCATACAACACTTATTTATTTTTTTTTTCACTAATACTTTTCATTTATGTCCTAATCTCAGCTAGTATTGAGTTCGAATCCCGTGAAAACTGGTTCATGCATTTAAGTATAATTTATCAGGTCTTGTTTTTTTTTTTTTGGGGATTATGTAGAGCTTATATGTTTGTACCTTTTGTATGTTATATCAAAATTTTGTCGGTATATAACCACTTCCTTACCTGGGTACTGCATAATTTCAGCGTTTACATTGACCTTTATCTCATACCTAAAATCACAGTAGTGTCTACCTGTGCACACAATACATATAGTACAATGCAAGACATACACACATACGTAATATATCCATTCCGTTGTCATTCTTACGTGTAAAAATCTCTCCCTCCTATTTTTCGAGTGTCATTTTCACTGTCCGTCTATCTACCCTTAATACTATTAGTGTCTAATTTCACAGTCTGTTAACTCGCAAAGGCCTCCTGTACTATTATTATATACATGTTTTGCGATACTACGCCCACACGCAAACAAACTCTGAACACTCGCAATGGTAATTTATTCACATTTTTATTTTCTCGATCTTGAAACTTCGCCACCTGTCACTCTCCATACCATTACATAAGTTTGCTACGAACCAGATAGGCTTTGTTCGCTCACGCCTTCTCCTTGTATGGCCTGAGTTTCTGTAAGTGGTAACGTCCCATAACCTTGTCCCTGGCGTCGGCCCACTTTACCTCGTACGTGTGTGCCGAATTGTTTGGATATGAGCCCTGGCCCTTTCCATAATAAATCCATTTTTGCGTTAGCCTTGCGTAATTTGTCAGATAGCGTGTGGTTCCTTACCAGCACTTTGTCGCCGATAGACGGGTGCCAAACGTGCTTAGAGCGTTTGGTCCGCTTCCTTCTTTTGTCCGCAAGTGTCCGCGTCCTATGGAATGCTCTTTCGCATCTTTGTTCATCGGTAGTGATTCATCATCGATATTGATCGCGTCAGGTACGTTTAGCGACTAGTTTGTCCGGTTGCAGCCCCTTCATCAAAGTAATGGGTGCGTATCCCGTCACATTATTGACAGCGTGATTCAACATGTGCTCTATGTGGGGGATATATCTGACCCAATTTGAGTGGTCTTTTATGGCACAAAATCCTTAAGCACGTAGTGATCTCCTTATTCATCCTCTCCGTAGGGTTCCCCGAGGGCATGTATAGAGAACAATGATATAGCTTTGTACCCCTCTTGCTCAATCCTTCTCGGAATTTCGCGCTTCCGATAAACAGATGCGTTATCGGCCAAAATTGCCTCGATTTTCCCCATATTTGCGTTCGTAATCATAAAAGAGTTTTCTTAACAGCCTTGTGTTGTTACTGTTTTCATCGGATATATTTTCGTAAATTTGGAAAACGTGTCCACCACGACCAAGATATGCCTATACCCTAGTTCTCCAGTAGGCATGGGTCCGTGGGTATCGATTGTTACCAGACTGTTAGGTTTATTTCTAATTATATTTGTGGAGAAACGTCGAAACGTATATTGAGACCTTTACACTTCTGACATAGGTCCCACATGTTGCGGTAACCTGTCTTACTTTTTTATGCAGTCTCTTAAAGTAGAAATATTGCGATAGGTTTAATGCAACGCGTTCACATCCAGCGTGAATTAACGCGGCGTGGAACTCTTTTATGAGTGGCTCCTCGAGGTGCCTAGGGACTACTGTTTTCCAGGCAATTTCGGCCCTTCCACATTTCTTATAAAGTATTCCATCGAGCATCCCATAAGTGTCCGCATCACTTGCGTCGGCGATATCCTTGGCCTTTTTCCTCAGGTCTGTTAAATCCGGGTCCATTTCCTGTTGTGTTTTCATATTCATAAGGTCCCTGCATAACATTTTGTTCACATGGACGACTGTCCTCATAATCTGCACCTCGCGATTATGAATTTCGACGTAGTCCGGATTACTAGTCACGTGACTGAGGCGTGACAGCATGTCTGCAAAAACATTTTCGCTTCCGGCGATATATTTGATCTCCACGTCGTAACTGAGAATTTCCGATATATACCGGCTGGTCTTGTTCGAACCCAGCTTGCACCTATTTAGGAATGCGATGCTGATATGGTCCGAATGTACAATGGTCTTATGTCCGAAAATGTACGAACGAAATTTCTGGGTGGCGAAATAAATAGCCGCCAACTCCAGCTCCGTGACCATTGTCTGTTTCTCTACGTTGGTAGTCGCCCGGGACGCGGTAGCTATCGTATTGATATTACCATCTGGATCTACCTGGGTTAATACTGCACCCAGTCCACTCTGTGACGCATCCGTGTAATATGAAAGGGCAGCGAACATGTCGGGTTTTTGTAGTAGAATGCAGTTTGCGAATAGCTCCTTGACCTTGTCGAACGTGGCTTGTAACTGTTTCGTTCCAAGTCCATCGTGTTCCCTTCTTTAGTAACTCTCGCAACGGGCTTACCTCGCGCGAGTAGTTTATTACAAATTTAGTGTAATACATAAGAATTCCCAGGAACCTTCTCACTTGTTTTACATTTCTCGGGGGAGGAATAGCCAGGATCGACTTTACCCTATCAGGGCTGGGTCCTATCCCATTTTCAGAAATGAGGTAACCTAAAAATTCCACTTGTTTCCTAATGAATTTTGATTTATCGAGGTTCACTGTCATCCCGTGTTCCCGTAGCGTAGATAGGATATGGTCGATCTCGGCTAGATGCTCCTCGAAAGTTTCTGTTATGATCATAGATCATCGCAGAACTGGACCACAGACTTACCTTATATCGCCACCGAATATGGACCTTAGTGCCCTTATGAGTGCACTCGACGATGTGCGGACGCCATACGGGCAGCGGGAAAACTGGTAACTACGGCCCGCGTGTATGAATGCCGTGTACTTTCTAACCGATGGGTCCAAAGGCACTTGGAGGAAACTCTCACACAAGTCAATGGTAGATATGAATTTCCCGCGCTTGATTCTTGCCAATGAAATATCAACCGATTCTATGCGATAGTTGTCCGGCACGATATAGGTGTTGATTTGCCTTGCGTCTATGGTCATCCTTAGGGTTCCGTTCTTCTTAGCTACCCAATTAATGTGGGACAGGTATGGTGACCGGGAGTCCTCATGATACCGTGATCGAGCATTTGTGCTATTACGGCATCTGCTCTTTCCTTGATATTTATAGGTATGGCTCTAGACTTCAATCTGACCGGCTCATGTTCAATAATATCGAACTTGTACATAAAGGAGTTGCACTTTCCAGCTTTCCTATCGAATGTTTGTATGTTTGCGTAATAGCAGTTGCCTCAAAGATTCCCTCTGGCTGTCACTCAGCCCCTCACTCTCGAGTACCTTGGCCTCGATATTTTCCTCGTTATACCCTAAATTATCCCTCGTTGCTTCCTTATCGAACTTGCTAACCGAATTGACGTACAATTCATTTATTCCAATCTCCCCCACTTCGTTTATATCATCATTAACTGCGCTCAATGTTTTCATCCTATTAATATACTGCGGGGCCCTGTCATATTCGTCTAGCTCACTACTTATTACTATTTTCTCGATAAAAAAGGCGTCCTCATTTAAACTCGTCTATCTCCATTGCGTCATTTGAAAGCCTATTGTCAATTATAGGGGCTATTATCTTACTTCCCATCGTAATTAAGTGTTAAAGTTCGGCCAAGGAAATCAATTTCAGATTTTAAACGCTTCAAACATTTCTGTAGAGAATATTATATTGGCGGAAAGCCTTGGTACAACACATGAATAGTATGTCAAAATCCACCCCTTCTATAGTTATCCTTATCATCGTTTGTATCTTAATCCTTTGTTGTTACTTTTGCCTATGGCTGTCGACGCAGATATATTCGACAATGGTATCGCAGCCATCTTGCAATTTTCCCCTACTCAGGCTGTGATAGAAGGATTCACTTTATTACGTTTGTCGTGCAGCCGGTGTCTATTAGGGGCTAGGTGTGGTTTTTTATTTATTGTCACATAGACGTAAGGCAAATTCTCAATAGGTTTTGTTTCGACATTTATACTTTTGATCGTAACATCGGGCGCTATGGTCCACAGTTGGTGGTGTTTGCCAAGGATCGCGGTATGCCCTGCTTTAACGCAATCCGGTATTAGTTTAAAAGGTCGGCCGCTGTTTGTACTCGAGCTGGCCTCCCCTCCATTCTGCGCATATGGTTCATAGATACCCGCTCTTGGGGTTCAATCCATGACCCTCTCTTTCAATTTGGTTTTCGCATTCTCGTGTCCGCGCTGGGTTTCTATCCAGGTCCTCGCTTACATATACCTGATTAGTACGTTGTTCATTTCCTGGCCTTGTGCATGTACGGTCAATAATCGTATCCCCTCTGCGCTGGAATGTATCTATGGTCCCTTACATTTCCATAAATCTGGTTCCCGTGGGCCCTCTGCACTCCTCTCTATGTTTATCATGTTGACCCTAGGTTCTTTACCCCTCTGGTCCCTCCTGAGATCCTTGTACCCTCTACCATCAACCATTGTTGTCCCTATTCTCGTTCCTGTATTGTCTATTGTTACTCTGCATATTACTAAATCTCCTGTCCTCTCCTCGATAGTGGTCATTGTTCTTCCGTATGTCGGGCGCGGCTGCCCCCCTCTCGTCTGAACGGTTAGGTCCGGAGTTCGAGTTGTTCCTACTCGTATTTTCCCTGCTATTTCCTCCTTCCCTATTTCCACTTTGATTAG
>JASPKZ010005818.1:0-42853 GCA_030220185.1 Diploptera punctata
CAAACGTTTTAATGGAGACTTGAGTGCACTATGTTAAATTTAGTAAAATCCGGTGAGCAGTAACGAAAGCCTATTTACACTAATCAATAAAGGAAACTTGAGGAGGAAATTAAGAAAATTTCTAATCTTCAATTTGATCCCGATCTATCGAATAACACATAAAATAAGATCCAGTTATTAGTAAGAGGCAAAGGGAATCGGATTATGAGCAATTGAGAGCGACTGCTGAGGGTGAATCACCCCGGTCACAGATACTTCACAACGCGGGTTGTCCATATGACCCTTTCGAAAAAACCACTGTCAATCTTGTCAAATGACATATAACACCCTCGCTTATCTTAAGAAGAGGGTGAATTGCCATCTGTATCAACCACCAACTTACATTAAAAAATATGTTGCAACTCTATAAACATAACCGCTACAACAAGCATGGTCCAAACTAAAGAAATTTTATTATTATCATAGTTGCCTTATTGTATTGTTTATTTAAAAAGAATGTTACGTTTGTTAATTTAAAATAATTATGTATTACACAGGATATAATAAAAAGTTTACAATGAGGCGGGTGAAGCAAAGGGTGAAATGCAAGTTTTACAGTATTGAAGAAAACAGATTTAACCCTTAAATTCGTAATGTATCCTTTTGGATACATCAGTTGGTTCAATTAATTGATTATTTTAAATAAATCAGAAGAAAAAGAACAAACTAATCCACGTAAAATGTGGTTAAATATAACAATATACATAAGAATAACAGTTAAACAAGATTCCCCATTTTCACGGCGGTCCGCCACATTCAAATAATAACCGAAGAAATTTTCTGTTTTGCCAATTAAGGGTTATTGAAGGGTTAAAGTGAAGTTGTATAAGAAAATCATAGGTAATTGAAAAATGATGCAAATTATAGTATGTGTGTAGTCAATCAGCTGTCAAAACAAATCCAGAATGGGGTTTGAAAATCAACAAAAAACAAAACAGAAGCTTAAAAAATACAGATGAATTATTATATTGCTGGGGTAAAGATAAAGAAGAGGATAGTTATGCTTTGGGGAACAATTATAGAGAAAGCGGAACATCAAACAAAAGAAATGCAAAAAGGATTAGTAAGGAAGAAAAACCATAGGAATGTAAAACTCCTATACCTACTTACTTACTCACTGGCCACTATTCGAACCCGTAGGTAATGGCCCCGCGCGGACAGAAGCTCTCCATACATCCATATCCTGAGCTAATGCCTTTCAAAAATCTCCCTGTATAATCTACTTCCCTTCAAATCATAGTATTATTGTCCACCTCATTTTGGTCTACAAATTGGGCGTTTTCCTTCTGGCTTCCTTCCAAGAAGCTTCAATGCCAAATCTTTCCTTCCCCATACGTGCAAACCATGTCCTGCCATCGCAGTTTACGAGACTTAACTGTTCTCATTATATCTGGCTTCCTATTAAATACATGTAGTTCATTGTTATGTAGTCTTCTCCATCACGGTCTGTTGTTCATATCTCTCTTGGTCCAAAATTTTCCTAAGTACTTTTATTCTCAAATCTTGTAATATCCTTTCCCCCTTAAAGTACGAGTCCAGTTCGCACCCATATAATATAAACGGTAGAATAATAGTTTATATTTTTCAGTTTATACATTTTTTGAAAAGAGGATGGGACATCAAGGTCTCTGCAAGCCAATAGCACGCATTTCCAGGACTTAAGCCTATTATGTTTAATTTCTTTGTGCATCTAGTCCTATTTGTGATGATTGTTCCTAGGTATTTGAATTAAGGCCACTTCTCAAAATTTCCCATTTGTCATTAGACTGTCCATATCCATGATTATAATTTATTTCTACGTGTGACCATATATTTGTTTTATTGATATTTCTTTTTTAAAGTTATTCCCACTACAGGCCTCAGGAGGCCCTTGGGGTAGTGGGAGGGTAAGGCTCCCACTTAGTTCTAGACAATGGCCACTTGATGTCAGCGGGTTGTCAGCCTGCGTGACGGCCGCCCTTTTACCCCAGAACAAGAGTCTGGTACTCATTTCCGTTAGAGGCTGATGAGTCGACCAGGGCCATAGTGCCCCCAGAAGGTTTGGGTAAGTTTAAAAACCTGACCCACCGGGAATTGAACCTCGACCTTCCGGCTTGTAGTGCAGTGCCTTAACCACTTACACTACGGCGTGCTTCCAGTCCTAATTTCTTTAGTGTACTCAATGGTTGTGGGGTGTCCTTAGTATTCTTCGCTATCGCCAATAATACTAATCATCATAATAAATAATAGCTTATAATAAATTGAGTTTGTAAGCCTTCCTCATTCTCAAAGTTTAATGGCATGCTTAGTACAAAATTAAATAGTAGAGGAGATAGTGCATCTCTGCTTCACCATTCTGGATTTCAAAGTGTCGAAACTGTTTGCCTAACCGACCTATTTTGTGCCATTTAGACATATTGTATAGGTCTAAACTAACTTTTTGGATTCCGAACTCGCAGGATACTAAATACCTTCTCCCTCTTAATTGATCGGATGCTTTTTGAAGTCTAAGGTATAGTTGATGTACATACATTCCTATTTTTTTCTAAAATCTGTCTTATACTAAAAATGTGATCGTTGTAGACCTGTTTCTTCTAATCCCATTGTGACTCCTAGAAGTATCAATATAGGGAGTAAGTCTGCTGCTAATATATTTGTTAGAATTTGTATGAAGTTGAAAGTAATGAGATGCCCCTGTATTGTTGCAATCGATTTTTTATCTCCTTTCTTATAAATTGGTACGGATAATTGATTCCTTCCATTCATCTGGGAGAGCTTCTTTTTCCCAACTCATACTAAGCAACCAGCGTATCTTATCCATCAATTTTTCTCCTCCATTTTATCAGTTCTGCTGGGATCTCATCTGAACCTGATGCTTTATACATCTTCAATTTTTCAATCGCCATTTCAACCTCTAATGCATTTGGTTCTGTAATAGATACTATGGAGTAAAAACACCAATTAACAGAACAAACAACTAATTATAAATCCATCCTAGGAAAAATATAATGTTGTATGGATCGGAAGTCTGGGACAATGATACAAACAAACATGTCAACAGAATAACTTCAGTTGAAAATACAGAACGAAATGAAGACTTACAGAAATCTACGCATGCATTAAATGAAATATGTAAATTATATGATCTAAACATTTTGTAAGGAAAACGAAGACCATGGCTTTTAGAGGAAGAGATCCAGTCAGATCCAAAATTATTTTAAGAAAATCGAAAGTATAGAACAGTTGTATAGTTTCAAATATTTGGGCTGTGGATGTTGGCTACAATGTGGAAAGAGATATTGACTCCAAAATAAATAAATTTTGCAGACGGTGTGTGGAACAAACAGAGAAACATTCAAAAAAAAATTAGACAAGAAACAAAGATTAAAAATGTATAATGTATAGGCGGTTCCCACAATATTGTATGGATGTGAAAACTCGGGCACCAATTGAAAAAACAGAACGACAGAATACAGGGCGGCGGAGATGAGGTTCTTAAGACAAGTTAAAGTATGTACAGACTTGATGAATAAGAAATGAGGATTATAAGAGAAGAATTGAAAGTAACAGCGCTTTATTGGATAAGGTCACGAATTACAAGACAATGGATTGATCATATGGATGGAATGAGTATAAGGAGAGATATCCATTGTTAGACAAAAATTATCAAGCAAGAGGAAGACGTGATGTTGGAATACCTAGAAGACGTTGGGCTGATGCATTATGAAGTCGGAACGGGCAATTGCCTAATCCCTGGAGTGATGATGATGTGAAATAGATTTTTGGAGAAGAGCTGACCATAAAATCTAGACTGGAAAAATTTAGAAATACAGAAATTAGAAAATAGATGAATGCAGAAAAGAAATATAATGGATGAGATGAACACAGAAGGACTAAAATGGTATGAGACACGTAAGAAGGAATGCAGGATGGAAGAGTACCAAGGCGCCGTCTATGCAAGAAAAATTGAAAGAAGGAACAGAAAAGGCAAGACAAAGAAACAACCTGGAAGAACAACATTCAAAATTAAATGTGGAAATTTGGTGTAACAGATGAAGACACAGAGGACAGAGAAGGAGTGGAGAACTTTAATTAAGGGACAAATTGTGAATGTTTGTTGCAAACTGATAGTCCTACACTCCTCAAAACAATTAGAGGAACACTTGTAATAAATTGAATAAGTAATTGTTTTTTAAAGCTGTGATGCTGAAATTTGGACAATATGTAAATTGAATTATTAATTTTATCCATTGGATACAAATTTTAAAGATACATGCCCTAAATTACAGAGAAAAATTACCTCAAATGACAAATATAGAGAATTTTTTTATTTTGGAAGGCACTGGCCACTTCTAATTGGTAAGCTTCCTGATGTTGCTATAGTGACGAATGTTGATTATTGCCTTTGTTTATTGAAAAGTCTCTGACAAAAATGAGGCATATTAAATGAGTTTGAAGTGTATCATGCTCTACATCTTTTACGACAAGGTCAATCTCTGCAACAAGAGTGGCTAGAGAAGCTTGGGGGTTTCTCCTTCCGTGGTGTCCAGGTTACGCAACAACAGGCACAGAGAGACAGGTCAGTATTATAGATGTTGTGGACAGGGCCCATAAATTTAAAAACAAGCCCCCAGGATGACAGATATGTTGTTATTTCTGCTCTTTGACAGCATACAAAAACTGCAAAAGACCTGCAGAATGACCTTCATATGGCTTCCGGAATCCGGGTTTCAGACCAAACCATAAGGACACAGATTAAGGAAAGAGAATATTCGTCCAAAAACGGCCCGTTAAAAAACCACGCTCAACAAATGGGCATAAGGCAGCAAGACGTATGTATGCTGAAAACCATGGTGATTGGAACCTGAACCAGTGGGAGTCTGTGCTCTTCTCGGACGAATCCAGGTATTGTCTTACACATTGTGATGGTTGATTTGAGGGTGTGGGGACGGCCAGGAGAAAGATTTTCTGCAGAGGCTGTACAGAAATTGATAGATCGGAGGAGGTTCCATAATGGTTTGGGCCGGAATTATGATACAAAAATTGTACGGACCTTTGTACTTGTTCCCCAGCGACTGAATGCTGTCCGGTTATATCGAGCACGTTTTGGAAGAGCATGTAGTACCTGCTGCCATTGGAGTAGTGCCCTGGATTCTTGTTTATGCAGGATAATGCCAGGGCACATTCTGCGGCTGTCACCAGGGATTTCCTGAGGAGGAATGAAATTGAGGTAATTGAGTGGCCAGCGGTCAGCCCAGACCTCAACCCTATCAACACTTGTGGGATCTTCTAGACAGGAAGGTCAGGAACCGACATCAAGCTCCCCAAACTCTGCAGCAACTTGGAGATGCTCTGAAGGAGGAATGGGAGAATATCCCGCAAGAGGAAATCCAGAATCTTATTGGGAGCATGCCACCCGAAGGTGCCAAAGTGTCATCGAATGTCGTGGAGGCCATACACGATACTAATTCTATATTAACGAGTGTTTAACTTTGAAAAAATAAGCACAAGATTCAATTGCTTACATAGCGGAATTATTTGAAATGTTAATTGTCAGCGTTATTCATTGTTTTTACTGACATGAGCAATAAATAAGTAAATAAAATAACCACAAAGAATGTATATTTGAAGAGAAAAAATTATACCGCTAAGACGCGGACCTTGAACCCGGGCCCCTTGGTTCTTCTAGACCAAGTGCTTCTACCAACTGAGCTACCTGAGCTTGTACGATCTAAACGCAAATCTTTCTCTATATACATTGTAATTCCCGTCCATCAAAGCTATTATGAAGCCATGTTCTACCTTGCAAATGGCGGCTTCCTTTTATAAGAAGACATATTTTGGGAATTATACAATTACAGCCAGTACGGCTTTTTCATGTTTTTTTATTGATTCGTACATCAATGATGGATAAATCATATTGAAGAGAAAAATTTATACGCCAGGACCGGGAATTGAACACGGGGACCCTTGGTTCTCTAGGAACAAGTGCTCTACCAACGAGCTACCGAAGCTTAAGTACCGATATAAACGCAAATCTTTCTCAATACATTGTAATTCCCGTCATCCAAGCTATGAAGCCATGCTCTACCTTGCAAAGGCGGCTCCTTTTAATTAAGAAGACATATTTGGGAATTATACATTACAGCCAGTACGGTCTTTTTCCATGTTTTATTATTGGATTTCGGACATCGCAATGATGGATAAATCAGATTGAAGAGAAAACATACGCTCAGCCGGGACTGAACCCGGGAACCCTTGGTTCTTAGACCAATGCTATACCAACTGTGCTACATGACAGTACGATCAAACGCAAATCTTTCTCTATTCCATTGTAATCACGTCCAATAAAATGCTATGAAGCCATGATTCTACCTTGCAAATGGCGGCTCCTTTATAAGAAGACAATTATTTGGGAGGGAATTATACATTACAGCAGTACGGCTTTTCCATGTTTTATTATTGATTCGTACATTCACTGATGTCTGAGCGTTATAATTTTTTCTTTCAATGTTATTATTTTTTTTGCGATGTACAGAAACAATAATTAAAAAAAAATAATGTACTTATTAATTTAATGTTTGTACCTTTATCCATAAAAAATATTTGCATATTTCATAGTGTTCTCTAATGTTTTGAGCAGGTCTATAAGTCCGTTGTCTTTCATGTATCTATATATATATTTGTTCATGGTTATTAAAAAGGATTGGTGGAGGGATAAAAACCCCTAGTAGACGAGGAAAATTCTCAAAATAATAAAATAACTAGAGCGTTAAAATTTTATGAAATTACGTGCGGATTTAACTTTTCGTTAAGAGAGAGCCTTGACACGAACAAGTATCTTTACCATTATGAACATAGAATAAAATAAGACCAAAACGTTTATTCCTATTTCATCTCATTTTGTCCACATGTTAATATTTTAGTGAAAAATTTCATTATTCGTCCATTTTTTTCAACTTTCGAATTCTTTTTTTTTAATAAAACTTCTATGAAATTCATTAAAATATTTTTGGAAAAGACGGTATTTGTGTAATTTTTGAAAATGTAAGACGATAGACAGTGAAAATCTTCAGTATCCTTTGGAACAAAATAAGTAGATGTTATAAAAGAAAAATAATGAATGAGGAGTCATGACAAGTTAGATGGATGTTTTTTGTCCGAAACTCGATCCCCCCAGAAACAAGAACATGATCCTGGATGCGGAATAAGTAGAAGACCAATATTGGAATATTCTGTAGTCAGCTGCTCATTTCTGTTCTTGCTACCGCGAGAGCCATCCTTGTGAATTTGTATGTGCCAGCATTTAAATGTAGGGAAAGACGGCTGCTGCAAACAAACTTGAAGCAGTCCTTTGTGCATGTAAGGTAAGGTCAACATTTTTCCCAATACATTCAAAATATCAAATATTGCATGATAAGGTACGATCTATAACATCATGTGATGTTGAGGCTAAACGTTATCATCTGCAACATTATTCGACAGACAGGCCTTGTAGTTTATGCTGTTAGAAAAATATAGAGAAAAATCTTTTAAATACATATTACGAACTTACTTACTCAACTGGCAATGTCGAAGCCATAGGGTTCATGGCCCGCACGGAACATAAGCTCTCCATAACATCCGCTATCCTGAGCTAATGCTTTCCAGAAATGCCTTCCCAGTATAATCTACTTCCCTCAAATCAGTAAAGTTAATATTATTCTCCCACCTCATTCTGGTCTACCAAACTGGGCGTTTCCTTCTGGCTTTCCTACAAGAAGTTTCCATGCACGTCTTTCATTCCCCTACGCGGCAACATGTCCTGCCCATCGCAGTCTACGGGACTTCAAAGTTCTATTAGATTTGGCTTCCTATAAAGACCATGTAGTTCATTGTAATAGTATTTCCATTCACTGTCTGTTATCTCCTTGATCAAAAATTTTCTAAGAACTTTATTCTCAAATTACTCGTATCTCCTTTCCTCCCTTAAAGTAAGAGTCAGTTTCGCACCAAATATATAACTGGTATGTAGTAGTAAGATATCACATATTACGAACAAAATTTATATGGCAATCGTATGTTCAAAGCACAAGTAGACAAGGACTAGAACAATGCTACACCATTTCATAAAAAAAAATTAATCTTAAAATTACTCTAACTATATTTCACCATGTTGTAGATCATATTAAATGTGCTGAATTGCAACAGAGAGTTTGAAACAAACCTTTAAATTTATTATGCACTACCAACCTTTTTGTATTGAACATTGCATCCACCAGAATTTATATATTTATGCAAGTAAAAATAGCAAAATCCAAATTGTACCTGCTCTAAATTTTGTAGTGTTATTTTCGTGGAAGCCGTTTGGTTTGGTTGCCGTGTTTTATTTCTTGTACATTTTGGGTTTCCCTATAAATATATGAATAAATAATTGATTGGAGATATATAATATATATATATATATAATATACCTCTCAATTTTGATTTATTAAAGTATAAGTGTCCCTCGTTGTGGCTCGAGGTAGAGTGTGCCTTGTACGCCGCGGCACGGGTTCGATCCCGGTCGGGCAGTTTCTAGGTTGAGGTTTTTACGGGGTTTTCCTCACCTGTAAGACAATGTCAGGAAACCTTTAAACGGTCCCGAAATATATGGCCCTCATCATCCATCGTCCTATCACTATCATCATCATCCTTCACCGGTGTGAAGGAATGGGAACTACACCCTACCCTTCCTAGTCAGCTGCAAGCATAGCATGGAATCTAGTTGCAGTGAAGACCTGCCTTCGGGCAAATTATGTTGGGATGGATGAAGGTTAAAGTGATTCTATACAGGTTTGGGAGGCCCTCGGGTAGTGGCAAGTTGAATGTTCCCTCTTATAAAATAGGCACGAGATGGGCCAGATTTTGATCCTGCCTGATGGCCGCCTTCGTGCACAGGACTTCATCTAGTTCTCATTTCCGTAGGAGCTGAGTCAACCCCAGGTCACATGCCGCCAGAAGTCCAGTTTAAAAATCTTGCAATCGAGACTAGAACCATGACTTCCGGTTGTAGCATTTTCCTTAACAAACTACGTGTGGCGTGAGCCATTAAATAGTTTGAATCATGAAATGATGTTAGTTGGGGTCAGAATAATGAAAAGTATTTAATCTAAATACAGTTAACATCTTCATTTTTGAGCCGTAAATAAGGAATGCTGTCTCATTTATATGCTGGTATGTATACTTACAAATATAAAGGGCATATTTATATATATCACCCTCGTGTTAATCAGGGGGTGGTCGGGGATGGATGAGATTGAAGCCCCTATATTTTAGAGGTCTGTGAACTACAAAGGTGCGACGACCATCCCTAACGCATCGCACAGGGCGGACGACCGAAATGAAACGAAATGGATGAGATGAGCATGGAGAAATGGTTGAATAAATTTGGGCACGTTAAAAAAGGGAGAAACCCCGAGAAAACCTGCCAAACTCCGTTTTGCACCACGAAACCCACATGGAGTGAAGAGACTCGATCGGGACCTCACTGATGAGAGGTGAGCGTCTAACCGTTTGCGCCCCGGAGCCGCCATTTTTATCAAACCTAAACAGCACTCTTGCTACGTATATTTAACTGTAATGGAATAGAGTGAAATGAATCAAAGAGGCCTTCATTTAAAAAGTTTTCTACATGTTTTACGTTTGTCTTCTATCGAATGGAATTTTAGGTAAACCGATCCTTGTCCACCCTGCAAACTTATGTAAAAAAAGGAAAATGTAGAAGTATTAATTAATAATAATAATAATAATATATAAATAATATATATAATGCTTTATATAATGCATTTATTCTGGCAGAATTAAGGCATAGGCCTTCACTTCCACTCAACCAGCATAAATAAATATTTGACAAATATAGATATCAGATATAATTATAAACAGTGAAAGATACATAATGTAAACAATGTAAATTTCATGTAAAACAAACATTTTATACGATAATACTCCCAATAATAATAAGAATAATATAATAATAATAATAATAATAATCTAATAATAATTAATTATATTAATAATATAAGAATATAATAATTATAAGAAGAATTATATTTAATAATAATATAATAATAATAATATAATAATAATAATATAATAATAATATAATAATAATATATAAATATAGTGTAAATAGATATTTATACGAGAAAGCCAATTATATAAATACTACCACTGGGTATAATGAAGTCGAGGTTAGAGCAAAATAAATGAGATTTCTTCAAAAGATGCCAATATCTGGCAGCCCTATTTCTTGTGGTCGGGGAATTCCAGTGCGAGAAGTGAAGAGGTTATATGACATGAGTGACTGTGATGTCCTATGTTGCGGTATATTAAGCAAGAGACATGTTGTGATCTTGCGTTTAAGTTAACTGTAGTTAAGAAGTAGAAAACTATTGGCGAAAGATGGACAAACCTGTGATGCTGGAAACCACACGAGTGAAAAAGTAATTGGTTTAATGATATGTTTAGTAACGGAAAAACAAGAAGACAGACGTCCGATGCGCTCGATTAAGTCTCTTCCACTCCACGAAATTGATAAAAACCCGTCCTTTTGAGAAGTGGTCACATCGCCTGCCTGTATGTTCCCTTTGTATTAAATATGCAGTCAAAAGATATGAGGATACAGTTATAGGCAATTAGCTCCGAGCACAGATTCAAACTGCCAACCGGCCACATATGTGCTTTGGTGACAGAATTACTTACCTATATTAATCATAAAATTGCTACCTAGCAAATCTACTTGAACAGTAGCGTGTTAAATTCGTAACGGAATGTTCCGTGTTGAAATTCGGTTACGAATTTAGTTTCCTCAGTACTCAATACAGAGAAAGATTCATTTTATAATTTTGAGTTAAATTGCAAAATGTATTTAGTGCTATTATGCATGCAGAGACTCTGATATCCACAATCTTTCAAAAAAAAACTTTAAACTGGAAAATATATAAAACTATTATTCTACCAGTTTATAGTAGATGGGTGCGACGAAAACATGGACTCTTACTTTAAGGGAGGAAGGGAGATTACAAGTATTTGAGACTAAAGAGTATTAGGAGAATTTTTGCGACCAAAGAGAGATGAACAGCAGTTGAATGGAGAAGGACTACATAACATGACTACATGTCTTATAGGAGCCAGATATATAGAACAGTTTGTCCCGTAGATTGCGATGGGCAGGCCATGTTTCACGTAGGGAATGAACTTTTTGCTTGGAAGCTTTTGTAGGAAAGTCAGAGGGAAAGCGTCAGTTGGTAGACCAAGAAGATGGGAGATCCATTAACATGATTTTGGGAAAGTAGATTATCCAGGAATGATTGAAAGCATAGCTCAGGGGATGTGTAATGGAGAGCGAGTCCGCGCGGGCATTAACTTACGGGTTCGATAGTGCCAGTGAGAAGTAAAAAGTATATTCGTATATTAACAATCTTTAAGTTATGTTAAGTTCTTAGAAATTTTTTGGACAAGAGAGAGATAATATAGAGGTGAATGGAGAAAACTGCATCAGTCGGCTACATTGTGTGTTTTAAGAGTCATATAATAAGACGTTAAGTCTCGGACTGCGATGTCTAACATTGGCACAATGAAGATGAACAGGTGCATGAAGCTTCTTGAAGGAAAACCCGAGGAAACGCCCGTTGGTAACCCAGATGAGATTGGGAATAACATTAACCATGATTGAGGAAAGCAGATTATACAGCTGACTGAAACATTGCCAGAATAGGATGTATAGAGCGCTTACGTCCGCGTGACTATGAACCTACTGTTTCGATATGCCATGGTAAGTAAGTAATTCATTTAGTATTAACATCTTTAGTTATGTTAGAGTTCTTAGAAATTTTTTTGAAAAGAGAGAGATGATAGAGAGTGAATGGAAAACTGCATAATTCCAGCTACCTTGTGTGTTTAAGAAGTCACATAATAAACCCTTTAAGTCTTGTAGACTGCATGTCCTATATGTGGCAGAATGAAGAATGAAACAGGTGGCATGAAAGCTTCTTGACGTAAAACCAAGGGAAAACGCCGTTGATAAACCAAGAAGAATGGGAGAATAGCATTCCCATGATTGAGGAAAGCGATTAGAGGCATGACTGGAAAACATAGTCAGAATAGGGGTGTATGTTTCCCGCGGACTGAACCTACTGGTCGAATATGGCAGGTGTTAGTTTTAAGTTATGTTACTATGTCTGCCACCATTGCACGTTTCATGTTTCGGTTCCGTCGATAAACGATAGCTGAATGTAATATGATATGAATTGTGAAAAGAAAATATGTCTGCTCCAGGAATCGGAACCGAGACCTTCTCCTTCACATATGAGTGTGAGCCCACTACACATTCTAGACTGTACAACTTAACATTCTCTCCACATAATAAATCTAAATTCTCGTTTCATACGCTGCCAGGTGGTGTCACTACCATCGCAAACGGCCGGCTTTTACATAACCCACCACTTTTATAAGCAGTAGCTGATGTTATTTAAAACATTTTGCAATTCTGTATTTTAACACAGTTCCAATAATGGATCAATTAGATTTCTTTTCAGAATAACATTATAATATTATAATTGATCCGTTATTGGAACTGTGATTAAAATAAACAGTATTGGAAAATGTTAAATAGTCGTCAATGTAGTTTACTTTCAATCTAGGCACCTCTTCGGCAGACCACTGTACTTGGGTGATATATTGTGTATATAGTGTATAGAGGAGTAGTATAGGATAAGTATAGTTTTATTGCAATTTCCATTACATCAGTATTCAACGATGGACTACCAATGGCGATTTATGGTAAGTGATGCCTGAGTCCTGAAGGAAAAAGAAAAAAAAAATAAAATTCAGGCAGCGGAAAATGAGATTCCTACGGTTGTGAAAGGTTTGCAAGAGGAAGAACATATTAGAAATGAGAATATTAGAGAGGAGCTAAAAGTACAACCACTTCTTCAACAATAGAAGAAGATATGAACAATGTGATAGAACATCTGCAAAGAATGACAGAGGATCCATCCATAGTAATTCTGCCCGAAGGCAGGTCCTTCACTGCAATCATAGCATTTTGATGCTATACTTGCACAGCTTTACCAGGGAATTGTAGGTGTGGTAGCTTCCCGTTGCTTTCCACACCGGTGAAAGATGAGGATGGATGATGATATGATAATGATAAGGATGGATGATGATGGCCATATGATTTCTGGGACCGTTTGGGCGCTTAAAGTTTTCTTGACATTTGTCTTACAGGTGAGGAAAAAACCCCGATGAAAAACCTCACCCAGAAAAACTGCCCCGACCGGGGATCGAACCCGAGCCCGCTGGTGACATAGGCAGCACGCTACCTCGTGACCACGCGGTGGACTGACAGAGGATAGGATACCAAAAATGGCACTGATCGTGAGGAAGGCCAAGAAAGCGCTGGGCTGAACCATAGTGTGAGATGGTAACAGGCAAAGACTAATCCGTTCGGTAGGCTGATGATGATGATTGTAATGTATTTCTATGTTATGACCATATAGGGCTTATTTAGTTTTTAATTTTACTTCCAGACCCCAATTTCTTAGTGTTACTTAACACAGTGTGCATGTGGGCCATTGCTATGTTATCGCTATCGCCCATAATACTACTACACTCACAAGCGTAATCTAGAGAGTATTTTTTATGATTTATTTTACCTGATGGAGTTTAAGACCACAGGGTCTTCTTTTCGACTTCACCGGGAATGCCAACCGAAAACAATTGATACAATTTGTGTTTTATCGATGATTTGGAAATCACTCGTGACATTACTTACGAAAAACTCTACAGTTAGGAAAAATCTCTACCAGGAAATGCAATCTTATTGAAAATCCAATTCGTGGCTGCTGTCAACGATGTCACCCCTAAATCATTTGTGTTCAACTTTTTCCCTTTCGCTCCACGGATCAATTTGTATACTCCATTAGTTTTATAAAACTGCAAGCCACACATTATCTGTTGACTTTATCATATGTAACGCACTAGTTATTTCCAAATTATCGATAAACAATGATACATTTTTGTCCGGGAGAAATTTGCTCTTGTATGATGTAGTTTTTTACTCCCTAGGAACATCCATCCATAGTAATTCTGCCCGAGGGCAGATATTTCACCGCAATCATAGCATTTTCATGCTATGCTTTGCAGCTATTATTGGGGAATTATAGGTGTTGTAGCTCCCATTGCTTTCCACACCGGTGAAGAATGATGATAATGATAAGGATGATTTTCGGGCGGGGCCCTATGTTTCCTGAAATTTGTCTTACAGGTGAGAAAACCCCCGGAAAAAACCTCACCCAGGAGCCTGTCCCGACCTGGAGTCGAACCCGGGCCCGCTGCGTGACAAGGCAGCACGCTACCTGGAGACCACGTGGACACTAGAAACATAGCTGGGCTTATAATTACTAAAAAAATTATCTACTAATAACATTGCCGATCATTGTATAGTAGACGTTTCCATGTTCACCTCAATAGCTGAGAATTTTTAGGGATAAAACTCATAGTATGGCTTTCTCGGCGACGCAGAGATTCCCATATCATAGATTTAAGGCCGCATGCAACTACGTTAGTCTCTACTCGAATTACTTCCAATCACTGGTGAGCTGACTCACCCTGAGCAAGTGCAAAGATCGAATTAGCTACCCACTAACTGGTTATGCATGAAAGTCGTCGTTTTCGTAATATTGGCAAGAAATTACCCAGAATTCTCAGCGACAAAACTACTTCCGTTATTTTCGTCTGCTAGAGGAAACGCATTTAGGTTTGCGTCCCGCCAAGTAATACCATATACGACGACGTCTGCGTCGCGCAATATTATGCCGATTCTCCTGTTCTTCCAGTTGAATTCTTTGGTGGACTCTATCAAATTGCTCTTCTCCGCGTATCCGAAAACATGATCGAAGTCTTCAAGGTCTGACATCTTGGATAAAGCAGCAAGGCACGCGGCAAGGTTTTACAAACTACATCGGTTTACCAACGGGTTGCTCACGATTCGTTTCTCTGCTAAGTCCACCTCGCCAGGTAACTTAGGAATTTCAACAATTATTATCGCATGAACAGATTTTTGAGTACGCAAAAACGTATTTGGATGCAACTTTCTCAGCTGAGTACAGGCAGAGAACGACTTTTACGGTCTAATGCGTTCATAAGATTCGAGCTTTAAAGTAAGTTAAATTAACTGAATTCTCAAATAAGGGGCCTATAAAGTATAATATGTCGGCTCTTTCTGAAACAGATTGCAATTGTAATGTTAATGACAAATGTTAAAGAGTTTCGCTAAATAAAATATTGATCAATAACACTGAGCAAAAAAAATAAACTTTTTTTTTTGTCTCAGAAAGAAAAAATATGTGATTCTGATAGTATTTTTTCTCCTGAATTAAAATATGATATCGGTTTTTCTCCATCACGCAAGGTTTCCAAGAGACAGGAATTTACAATTCCAGACACTTTAATATTTTCTACATTCGTAACTACACAATATTCGAACATTCGGACTCACCTAGAAAGAAATGGCGATTTTCTGCTATATTTCGCCTGTGGAGCATCCCTCTTGAGAGTCCAACAATAATCTGCAAGCTTATTAGGATTCCATTTGCTTGATATCTCTTTTCCATAGCTGAAAACCATTTGAGTTAGCTCATTTGGTTTTATTTTACAATGGACAAATAGACGAAAAATCATTTATTAAAAGATTAATTATTTAAATCCATTAATTGAAATTGAAATAAAAAAAACTGTGGGTGATGGGAAATTCCGAATACATATTTGAAAACACGATAAAAAACTGCATTAAGTACAACTATTGGTACTCATGAGACAAAAATCATGTTGACCAGTGTACTGATATAAATCCCGCGAAGTAGCCGAGTCATTTACGTCATGATGGTTTAGTGCAGAGTTATGGACTTATGCTGGTTTGAGTCCCCATAACCAACCAACTAACTCACTAGGAATATCGAACCCGTAGGTTCATGCCCGCGTGGACATGATCTCTCCATACATCCCTATCCTGGGCTACTGTTTTTTCATTTATCCCCTATATAATCTACTTCCCTCGTATCACTGTTAATTTTATTCTCCCACTTCATTCTTGGCCTACCTACTGGGCGCTTTCCTCTGCTTTTCATACAAGAACTTTCCGTTATTTTATTTCATTCCCAATTCGGACCACATGCCCTGCCCATAGCAGTATATGAGACTTAATTATTCTTATTATCTCTGGTTTCCGATAAATATCATGTATCGTCTGTCCAACTGATCTTTGCCCCCGTAAGATAAGCAAATAAAGCCACTTTTTTTTTTCTGTCTCGGCAAATCATTTCCCTCCCTGCATTCCTATCTCTCTCTTCCACTTGCACTCAGCGTTGTCAACTTAACTCCAACCTTGCATTATTCAGCAGCATTGAAGAGCCATGACACTGGGGGAAGTGTGACAACATCCCTACTCGATGGCTGCTGTTTGACGTAGTGGGAGGGGAGTGCGGTGAAATGGCGTGAGTACAGACATGTACTTTTCTAAGAACGATGCCAGCGCTATAGGGGCACACATCCGTTCTTCGAGTATAGCTCCGTAAGTATTCTTTTGTCCCGCGCCGTAGCCGAGTGGTTAAGGCAGGAAGCCTTGGCGCAGAGCTACGGGACGTGCGCTGGTTCGAGTCTCCATGGGGGAAGAAATTTTCTCATAGTATTTCGGCCAGTATGGGGACCGGTGCCCACCCAGCATCGTGAGGCATTTGGGTAGCTACAATAAGTAGCGGCTCCAGGTTGAGAAAACCAGCTATAACGGCTGGGGGACTCGACATGCTGACCACATGTCACCCCTACACTGGCTGATGATCATGTGATGGACACATGTGGATGTGAGGCCAGCAGTCGGCTGGTAGGCTAAGGACCTTCAAGGCCTGTCGCGCCAGGAGTTTTTTTTAAGTATTCTTTTCCATTCGCCAGTCTGTTATTCTTTCTTTGGTCCAAAAAATTTCCTAAGAGTGTCCATGGAGGAATACATTTTCGGCCAGTATGAAATCGGAGCTCACCTATCATTTTGAGGAGTCTGTGCAGTTACAATAAGTAGCGGCTCCAGATTAAGAAAACAGCTGTAACAGTTGTGAGAGCCGACATGATTTCCATATGTCACTTTTTTAATGAGCTGATTTTACTCAACATCTGTGATTAACACATATGGATGTGAGGTTAGCAGCCGGCTGGTAGGCTAAGGGTCTTCTATTATATACCTGTCACGTCATGGGATTGAAATCACGGTATAAAACAAAAAATCTATCAATGTAAAACAACAATCAGATCAATTGTTATTTCTTCATCATTGTGTTCAATTAGGAGCACTTTATGGGAGAACTAGACATATGAGAAATTGAGAAAAGAGATTGTACACTCCTTGCTATCCAGCAGAGTACACGAGTCAGGAGCTCATTTCACTAAGTACTCACACCTTCACTCCCTCAAGCGAAATACACATGAGACCTTGGCAGAGAGTGCAGGGACATGTAGCTGACCAGTTAAACCATCTTCTGTTCAGTAAGTCTCAACACAACGACCTGACGAATGATAGCATATCTTAAGACAAATATATGAACTTCCTCCGAGATCCTTATCACATATTACACGCTTTATATTAGCTTGAGCTGTATCTATCTATCTCTCCATCCATGTAACGGAATTTTTCAAAGTGATTTTCACCCACTTAAAATCATTGGATCGACTTGAAACGTTATATACTTGTAAATGACCCGTGACAATACAATAATTTCATATTTATTTCCAAAATCCTGGCCAGAATCATCAGAAAATAAAAAAAATGTCTTTGTATCCATGTAACGGAATCTTTGAACACTATTTTCACCCACTTAGAAACATTGGATCGACTTGAAACTTTGTATACTTGTAAAGGATCCGTGACAATACAATAATTTCATATTTTGTTTCTAAAATCCTGGCCAGAATCATCAGATAATAAAAAAAATGAAAACTGGTGTAATAGGTTGCGGACTTGTCGACTTTTTAGTCAATCGTTATAGGAGCTCAGTTGGTAGAGCGGTGAACTCTAGTGGTATATAAGTTCAGTAATTCATAGGTTCGCTGGTTCAAATCCGGCTGGGAGGATTTTTTAAAGAGTATCAATTTTAGCTCATACTACAATATTATCGAATTTAAAGATATTTACATTTTATCTTATTCTGTAAAATATTGAAACTAAAAAATAAATAATAGTTTTAAAAAACTAAAACAACGCGCTTTATTAGAAAACCGAACTAAAAAAATGAAAAATAATTTTAATTTCCAACACGCTTGGGATAAAATTAAAGTGGTCAACAAAAAACATCATATCCAAATAATAAATAAATAAAATAATTTTACCATCAAAAGCGTGGGGTGCACATACTTTAATTTTGAATAATACCTCAACGAAATATATCACGAATCTTATAAAAGTTAACTAAGGTATTAGTAGAATGTTTGAGATCGGTAAATTTTGCTTAGAGGCCTCTTTATTCAGGCATAAGGATTGTTTACGAGCCTGAAAATCTTCAGACCCACGGCTTAGTCCCTCCCGGAGAACTTCAATTTTGGATTTTTCCATCCTAAAAAAATCCGGGGCATGAACAGGGTTAGAGATCAATTTACTCTCATTCATCCCTCTCATGTCGTCCGTGGCCGGGTTTGAACCGCGACTCTCGGAACCAGAGGCAAGGAGCATAACCACTAGTCCACCGTGTGATGGGTGGATAATGAAGCCTCAAGAGAGTCCTTAATCTAAACTTAACTTAAAAAAAGAAAAACATAGACAACCACAGTAAATATTCACTTTAAGGAAAAGGCATATGGTCTGACCGGCAATCGAACCCGGGACCTCAAGAACTGTAGTCAGAAACGCTGACCACTAGTCCATGATGCTGATCCAAATAATAGTCTATATTACCTATATTAAGAACAGAATAAATAAAAGTAGAGCAATAACAGCAATGATGAATGGAGTCTTATGGAACAGACATATAACCAGGAAAAATAAGTTACAAATATATAATTCAATAGTGAGAAGTACTGTCACATATGGAGCTGAAGTTTGGAAATTCAACAAAAACTTCGAACAAAAACTTATGTCGATGGAAATGGATTTCTTGAGGAGAGCAGCAAGATGTTCAAAATTAGACAAAATAAGAAATACAGTCATAACAGCAAAAATGAATATTGGCTATTCAATAGTAGATTATATACGGTATAAGCAATTAAATTGGTATGGGCACGTACGACAAATGCAAGAAGAAAGATTACCCAGGAAAACATTGGAATGGTGAACCAGTTGGTTATGCACAGTTTTCGCAGTGGTACCTGGAACAGTGTCAAATGCATCCTACATTTCCATCATCTGTGTTGTTTACAGATGAAGCAATGTTCGGGCGTGATAGAGTCTTCAACATGCACAATGCGCATGTTTGGAGTGAGGATAACCCACATGCCACAGTTACTCACGCACATCAAGTCCGGTTCTTCGTTAATGTGCGGGCCAGTGTTGTTGGGGGCTGTTTAATTGGACCATATCTCAGACCTAGGCCATTAAATGGTAGGCACTATTACAATTTTCTCGCCAGAGCATTGCCATAATTGCTCGAAGACGTCCCGCTCCCTACAAGACAACGCATATGGTTCCAACATGACGGGGCGCCGGCACATTTCAGTCGTATGCGTCGATTCTTGAACCAACGGTTTCCAGAAAAGTGGATTGGCAGAGGTGGTCCTGTACCATGGCCTGGTCGATACCCAGATATTACCCTTCTGGATGTTTTTGTGTGGAGAGAGATGCGCAACCTTGTTTACACAACTTCTGTTGCATCAGAAGAGATCTGGTTGCCCGGATAGTAGCAGTAGCAGCAGCAGGAGCAATTAACGATACTCCTGGAGTTTTTGCCCGTGTTAGAGAGAACATGATCCGCCGGTGTAACCTTTGTTCACATGTCAATGGAGGCATTTTGTAACCTTTACTGTAATTTAAGCAATTGTGTTGTTTAATGTGTCGTTTCTTGGTAATAAAAAATGCAAAAGTGTTTGTTGGTTTAATTAATTTGCCGCCAGAGAAATATTCCTCTACCGGCTTAAATAATCCTCATAGGAAAAAAATGACATTAGGGAAAAATATTTGTTTTGGTGTCCCCTACAACTTCCCAGAGTTTGTCGGTTTAAATAATTTTCACCCTGTATATCTCTGGTATTCGCATAAGAATGAGGCAACATCTGCCTTCTAGGCCTGTGGCATTCATAGAGTTAATGTCAATGAACGATTTATAAGCAGTGGTATAATCCTGGATTCCAATTCTAGGCGGAGCCCTCAATAAGCCTGTCAAGTTACCTCCTACTCTAATTTCATTAACCATAATGCACGCAATCCCACATCAAGTTTTAACTCATATAGCACCATATTTATTATTTATGCTTTATCTAACTCACTGACTCTATCCTGAGCTACTGTTTACCAATCATTCCCTGTATAATCTACTTCCCTCAAATCACGGTTAATGTTATTCTGCTACTTCATTCTTGGTCTAACAACTAGGCGTTTCCCCTCGGGTTTTCCTACTAGAAACTTCCATGCCCCTCTTTCATCCCCCATTTGTGCTACATGCCCCGCCCATCATAGTCTACGATATTTAACTGTTTTTATTATATCTGGTTTCCTATAGAGATCATGTAGCTCACTGTTATGTAGTCTTCTCCATTCGCCTGTCTGTTCATCTCTCCTTGGTCCAAAAAGTTTCCTGAAAACTTTATTCTCTCTTAAAGTGAGAGTCGATGTTTCGCATCCATATAATATAAGTAGGAAAATAACAGTTTTATATGTTTTCAGTTAATGTTGTTCGAGGGAAGTTGGGATGTCAAGGGTCCCTGTAATGCACAATAGCATGCATTTCCAGAATTGAGCCTATGTTTAATTTGTTTGTGCATATTTGTTATTATTTGGATTCAGCCACTTCTTTAAAATTTCCCTCATGTGTCATTAACTGTCCATTTACATTATAATGTATTTAATTTATAATTTTATAATTTATTTCCACCTCCAATTAAACATCAATAAAACCAAATATATATTCACACATAGAAATACATTATATAATGGAAATGGGCAGTTAATGGCACATGAGGGAAATTGTATAAATATAACCGGAATCTAACTTAAAATTCTTCTTCTGTTTCTTCTTGTAAACCCTTGATTTCTCTCAACGAGACTTAGGTGCTCTCTCCCTACAGGGGCGAAATTTAACCTAGTTGCACTTTTTTCTGTTAGATGTCATTGAGTGGCTCGGGGTTAGCATTCCGCCTCATAATCTAGGAAACCAAGGTAGAACTAAGTAAATTTTGCATAGAGGCCTTTTTATTCAGACTTAAGGATCTTTTACGATCCTGAAAATTGTCAGATTCGGGACCCACGGAGGACTTGCTCATCTTAAAAAAATCCATCGATCCCGGTCGGATATGAACCCGCGACCCTCGGTCGGAGTTGCTTTCTGGGTTTAATGTAGAATATAGAAGAGGGGGATTTGCATTATTTTTTTTGCGGAGTATGCGAGAATTTTGTTTATAAGAATACTTTTTTGTGTAATTTTCCTCGGGTGCGATGTGTCTTCTTTACTATTTTATTTAAATTAAGTTTTATTTCATTTTTATTTATTTGAGTTCATGGAACCAGAAGGAAGGAGCTTAACCACTACTCCACAAGTTAAAATTAATAATTAAATTTGATATATTGATGAAAGTTCATTCCATCTTTATGAAATTGCAGTGTATGGTAACCCTAATGTTTCATTTGCCTGTTAGTTTATAATACTGTAATGTACGGTATTTAAATTGGAGGTGGTATGAAATAACAGAAAGCTTGTAAATACCATCCATCAAAGGTGTTGTATTATACTGTAGGGCCAGATATCAGATTTGTATACAACCCTCATGTAAAAAGGTTAAAACGAGTTTTACGTGTATTTTATTTCCTAGAACTTCTTTTTAAAAAAACTATTATTAAGCTGGTTGTAGAGGGGGAGGACAGCCAACAGCTCCTGAAACATCTGGCCTTTCTCCAATTCAACTGGAAAGGTGCAGCACGTATAACAGTTCGGAAGAGAGAATGCCTGTAGAGACATTGATATATAGTTGGTAAAAACAATGTAATGTGAATTTCCACCAATTACGGAAATGTCTAGGATATCTACATTGATTATCCTATAACTCTTACTTATTTTTTTTTAAAAATATGTTTGATTATAAATACGAGGTAGATTATTTTACACCGAAGTTCGAACCTGAATTTCCTGATGTTTACTTTACATTTCCTGATGTTTACTTCAGGCGCTCCAATCGCAGAAGTGGATTATAAGTACGCCATGCAAGGAGATCTGAATTGACGTAATGACAATCTGTCCTAGTGGAATTTATTTAAAAAGACTACTTAACTATTATAAAACACTGACCAAACCCATATTACGTTACGGCAGTGAGACCTGGACAATTCGCAGTGTAGATGAACAAAGGCCAACTGCGGCACAAATGAAATTTATGAGACGTACTGCAGGTTACTCAAGAACAGACCTAAAAGGAATTTTGAGATTCTCAAAGAATTACAAAGAGAATCAATCATGAAATATGTGCAAAAATACAGAAAACAACTCGAAATCTCACGTAAGAAGAATGAGCAGAACAAGAACACCACGTCAAATCTTAAATTACCAGCCACCAGGTAAGAGATCATTGGGCAGACCCTTCAAACGTTGCATTGAGACCAGTAACAGACCGCAAGTCTATCCCAAATGGGAATCAATAACCAATCATCAATTAATTTGTTTTACAACCAATAAGTCGTGTTTCACCTCGCTCTTTATCGATCTCTTTATCAGCTCCTGCTTTTGTGATAAAGATCCTCCTCCGTTTTAATATTCTCAACAGGTCATATCATTATTTTGCAGTGATTGACTCTCCAACAAATACATTGAATATAGCAAATAATGAACCGATTCTTTCGAACTACACATTTGATAATTGTGTGTTCAATAATTGTGTTTTTAAATAATGATTTTACCGAGTTGTTTACTAACAAAATAAATTAACAATCTATAATGTTGGTTATAATATATGATACAGTTCGATGTGCTTCATTTTTGTCCACTAGGGTGCATTCCTACAATATTGCGACCCAGTGGATTATCGCTGATTGCGTTCCTATTTGGCAATAAATAACATGATCAAGTTGCAGTGAATAAAGAAACACAACGAAACATTTCTGCATTTCTGATTTGTTTTCAAACATCGCCATTTACATTAAATATATAAATATTTTAAAATACCGGCAACTAATTTAAATAATGATTTTTGGGTAAACAGCTTAATTTTATTCGTTAAATAGTTCTAACAAATGCCATTATTGATTTCCAAATTCTCTAGATAAATTCACTCGTCACTTCGTGACTCTTGAATTTATCGATGATTTGGAAATCACTCGTGACATTACTTACGAAAAACTCTACAGTTTAGGAAAATTCTCTACCAGGAAATGCAATCTTATTGAAAATCCAATTCGTGGCTGCTGCAACGATGTCACCCCTAAATCACTTGTGTTCAACTTTTTCCCCTTTGAGCCACGGATCAATTTGTATACTCCAGTAGTTTTATAAAACTGCAAGCCACACATTATCTGTTGACTTTATTATAAGTAACGCCACTAGTTATTTCCAAATTATCGATAAATTCAGGACCCACGAAGTGAGGAGTGAATTTATCTAAAGAATTTGGAAATCAAGAGTACCATTTGTCAGGACTATTTAACGAATAAATTAAGCTGTTTACTCACAAATCATTATTTAAATATAGTTATTTTAAAATATTTATATATTTAATGTAAACGGCGATGTTTAAAAACAAATGAGAAACGTTGTGTTTCACTTATCACTGCAACCAGATCATATTATTTATTGCCAAAGGATCGCAATATTGTAAGAATGCACTCTAGTGGAGAAAAAATGAAACACATCAAACTGTTAATTAATTTCTGATCTCCTATTATGTAAATATGGGGCACGCCGTAGCGTAGTGGTTAAGGCACTGAGCTACAAGACGGAGGGTCGAGGGTTCACGTCCCGTTGGGGTCAGGATTTTTAAACTGACCCAAACCCTCTGGCGGCACTATGGCCCTGGGGGGTAAAGGCGGCCGTCACGCAGGGCTGACTACCCTGCTGACATAAAGTGCCGATTGTCTAGAAAAAATGGGAGCCTTAACCTCCTACTACCTCAAGGGCCTCTGGGCCTGTTGTGGGATCACTTTACTTTTTTTTTATGATGTAAATATGTCAATTATATTTTTCTGGAATTTTATTACCTGGGAAAAAATACGTTTAAGAAGGTGTAAACAGAGGTTTATTTAATTTTTTATGGTATAATCAATTGCTACAAATGTTTTTATATTATCTCCCGCAAACACGATAAGGTTATATTTGTGCACTATATATACAAAACTGGTAGCCACATAAAGTCACTGTATATTTATACATTTGTTTTCCAAGTGCTTCTAACACTACACTAAATTCATACATGGGGCTAATAGGCGCGGCGTTCGTACCCATGACGACAAAATTTAGTGTCGACAGGAACTACACAGTAGCCGCATAAAAAGCCGCATTCTGTGTAGATTCGTTCCGATTAAGATTGAAATGCAGTCACTGCAAAATAATGCTATGACCTATTCAGAATATTAAAAAAGGAGGAGCTTGATTTTACAGTGATAAAATTAAACTGATAAAATCGAGGTGAAAAAAGACTGTGATTGGTTGTAAATAAAAATCATTGAAATGTGATTGGTCATTGACTCCCATTTGGGGCATGAGTTAAACAGTCAATACTAAATCTATCCATCTTTTATTATTATTGGCAGAACTGCCCACTCTTAGTTAATATGTAGCCTATATTTGACAATGCCAAACAAAAAGTAACAATGAATATTTTTAAAATTCCTTTTAAAGCATCGTTGATGTTATCAGTGCCGTCTTAGACCTTGCCGGGGCCCTTGGGCACACAAGAATTTGGGACCCTGTTAGAAAGTAAAAAAAGAGTAAAAAGTAGTTCAGCTACTTATCCTATGATAACATAGAAACAACCAATTATGTCATGGGTAAGTTCCAGCACGAGCCAATGGGGGGAACGCTGTGTCACAGGAGAACGAATGGAGAGTAATTAAATCATTTCGAAAAGGGATCATCTACAGCTGATCAAATTTTACAGGAGAAGGGGGGGGGGATTATTCAACTTCTTCAGGATAAAGCATTGAATCTGAAATTGTTATTGAATAAAGTCAGAAAGTGGTAAAGAAATAGTGTAATCTGATAAATGAAAACTGGCCCAGTACGTGTAACCGCCTCTACCAGATTTTCAGTGAAATGCCAGTTTTGAATCCTGCTGATGATGGGACTAGTCCCGAAAGCTCTAGAGATAAATAACTATCACAGTTGAGGAGACGGACCTTTTAGGTAAATATTTAATAATCTTATATTTTAACAAGGTTAATGCCTGCGGGCCGCCAAATTACTCACTATCAAAGCTATGATTTATTTTTTAATCTCTCTCCACATATGTTAATGAAGATTTTTTTTCTTAAACGACATTGACCTTTATACATGAAGCTTTTACCATGGACAAGTCTATTCTTAGTACACTAATTACAGTACATAGAGCAGAGCGCATTGATCCAACAGCCCGCCATTCACAAAACCTGTATTATTTATTCGCGTAGGAGCACGTAACAGGAATACCAAAATACAGAATGATTCACCCCTTCTCTGTCCATAGTTTTTTTGTTGCTTTTGTTTAAAAAATCATTCTCATATTTTATAAAATTTTACACGGTATATTCCACCTCTGTATTAACAGATGTGGAAATAAGACCAACAGTCGGCCAGATAGGCCAAGTACCTTTGAGGCCTGTCATGCGATGAAAAAAAAAAGTAAACCACTTTGGTGTATAACCTTAAAATACGCGGTTTGTCCTCAGCTATCACCTATATTCATTCCATCCAAGAATCTATACTTACCATATTCATTTTATTTTTTAACACACCGTTGAGGTTATATAGGCCTATTTTATTATAAAATTTATATACTTTTCTTATATGTTTATACTCCGCCTTCCTCAAGTTTAATATTTCATGCATTTATATCTTCGTGAATCTTTTCGAAGTTTTACTTCATCTTCATGACTCCTGTTTTATTGAATGTATTTATTAGTAAATTTTATTTAGGGGGCTTTGGTTGCTAGGCATATTTTCATTTAATAAATTTTTATTCTCTGCCTCTTTGGTGATTTTCATTTCTTCCAAAATATTAAATTTTTGTTGTTGTTGTTTCTTTGTGTATTATTGTTAGGGTTTCTTCTATTTTCAAAATTGATTTATGTTTTTTTTATATATTAGTAAAATCGAAGAAAGAGTAACAATAATACACAAAGAAAACAACAAACAAACAAAAAAATAATATTTTGGAAGAAATGGAATTCGTCAAAGACCCAGAGAATAAAAATTTATTAAATGGAAATATAACCTAGCAACCAAAGCCCCCTATACAAAATTTACAAATAAATAAGTAAATTCAATAATAACAAGAGTCATGAAGATGAAGTAAAACTTAGAAAAGCTTCACGAATATATTTATACACGAAATATTAAAGTTGAGGAAGACGGAGTATAAAAAAAATAATAATAAAAAAAGGTATATAAATTCCAACCTAGAAGTTCCCCCCCCGTATCTTAAATACAATTTTCCTTTCACGCCTCTAGGCTTAACTCCACATTTTAACTTTAATTCAGTTTTACGAAACTGCATACAATATTCCATTCATTTAATGAAGTTTAACCTCTCACCTTATAGGTACTTTTACGTGCCACACGTCAGCCGGGGTCTCAGAATGACACGACCTATTCAATTGTAGATTATAATTCCTTTTTGCATAAAGTGGTCCAAATAAAGCACGAATATTTATAGCGTCATAAAGTACAAGGTCAATGGTTCGATTTCCGATTCCATCATTACCAACTCAACTGGTTGCTCCAAATGAACTCTTGTATTCATACATGCATGAATGTATAGTACATGAATGTGCAGATGTTCCAAAACATTTATTATTATGTCACAACTAGTTGTGCATACAGTGGGCAGAGAAAGGACACGTGGCTTGACGGGGGAAAACCCCAGCGCCCCTACTTACGAGTATAAAGTACTTCAAGGGGAGTATTTCTGGTTGCATGCACTGGAAAATGATTCATTATTCACTAATATCCACCATTATAAGCCAACTTGAAAGCATCGATTATTGATCAACTTTCAAGAATAACAAGGAAAAAAGTATTTCACTATTGAATATTTAAGCTTCTTTAACTGAATGTTTTATTCAAATTCGGAGCTTTCCGAACACGAGTTTGTAAAGGTACCATCTGTCCCAACTCTTTCGGTTCTTTTGACTCAGTTTTTAGTTCTAATAAAAGAGAAAAATTGGACGTTATGCATCAACCGGCTATGTGGCATTACAAGTTTCGAGAAAAATATGTTCAAAATTTAAGTCAATCTTCACGATTTATTGTAGCGCCAAACAAACAATATTGGATGTTATAATACTTCTTTCCTTGTTTGACAGTTATGCATCAACAATCTAAGAGCGGGGACATTTGACGCTTAGCTGCATGATGCAAAATTAGGATTACCATTTATAAAAATCTGGTTTCATAAACGTTTGCTGCAAAACACAGAATCTCTGATAGGTCTGAAAGAGTTTATATTTTTTTCTTTAATAATATGGCTATATTTTTAAAAGAAATCTAAATTTATATTTGCTCTAACCTCGACTTCATCATTACCCAGTGTAAGGTATATATATATTAATTGGTGTTTTTCGTATAATTAATCACATTTATACTATTATTATTATTATTATCATAATATTATTTTACTATTATTATTATTATTATTATTATTATTATTATTATTATTATTATGTCCACCGCCGTGGTCTCGAGGTAGCGTGCTGCCTTGTCACGCAGCGGGCCCGGGTTCGATCCCCGGTCGGGGCAGTTTTTTTTGGGTGAGGTTTTTATCGGGGTTTTTCCACACCTGTAAGACAAATGTCAGGAAAACTTTAAGGCCCAAACGTCCCCGAAATCATATGGTCATCATAATCATCCTTATCATTATCATCCTTTACCGGTGTGGAAAGCAACGGGAAGCTACCACACCTACAATTCCCTAGTAAAGCTGCATGCATAGCATGAAAATGCTATGATTGCAGTGAAAGACCTGCCCTCGGGCAGAATTACTATGGATGGATTATTATTATCGTATAAAATGTTGTTTGTATACATGAAATTTACATCGCTATCTTTAATTGTTTATAATTAGTATAGTGTATATCTATATTTGTCAAATATTTATTTGTATTTGTGCTGGTTGAGTGGAAGAGAAGGCCTTATGGCCTTAATTCTGCCAGAATAAATAAAACAATAATAATAATAACATAATAATAAAATAATAATAATAATAATTATTATTATTATTATTATTATTATTATTATTATTATATATTTAAAAAAATATTTGGTGCTAAATGTGTGCGTAAGACTCACTTCATGAGCCAGTGCAACAGATGGCATCAGCATTTTTAATGGCGCTTAACCGGTTGATGCATACCATCGTCTTACGAACAACACTATTATAGATCAGAGTATTTACTGGTAACGCACTCGTAATTTTAATGTAATGGGTTCAAATGTAGTCCAGTTCTGCGCAATTTTAGTTTTTTTATCCAACAAGTAGTCGGCCGCGGTGGACTAGTGGTTATGCTCCTTGCCTCTGGTCCCGTGGGTCGCGGGAGTTTTTTAGGATGGAAAAATCCAAGGAGAAAGTCCTCCGGGAGATACTTTAATCCGTGGGTCCCGAATCTGAAGATTTTCAGGCTCGTAAAAAATCCTTAAGCCTGATTGAAATGGCCTCTAAGCAAAATTACCGAATTTTCCCGTCCTAGATGTCAGTATGAGGCGGAACGCTGACCACGGACCACTCAAAATGACGTCTATACGAAAAGAAGTGTAACTAAATTAGTACGGTTCAAATTCTTCCCTGTAGGGGTAGCGCGCCTAAATGTCTGTTAAGGGGAAAACATGGCTTACAATAAAAACAATCCAACAAGTAAGCATGCTGTAGAAATCTTGAACTTACGATAATCGCCGCTGTTCATGATAAGATATAAGATAGCGAGAGAGAAAGAGAGAGTAGTTAGTTAGGCTGCTGAACAATGCACTTTTCACACACCAGCATGAGATGGTGTTGAATTCTGTTGTACCTGTCAAGTTGTCCATTAAGTGTATGGTTTGAAAGATGATATGTTGTGGAGATTACTGAGGAAGTCATCACCTTCCAGGTATGGGCCTATTGGCCTGTTCCGTTCCCGATGCACAATATCTCGTCCTTCCAACGTCGTTTTGGTCAAACTACTTAAGTAGAAATTTATTATACCCCTTTATTCTCAAAAGAATAAGGTGATTATCTTATCCTTTTGCGAAAAAAGTTCTTAAAAAAAATTATAGGAGACAAAACGTAGAAATAAAGCAGGGAGTAAGACAAGGGTGTCCATTGTCACCTGTGTTATTTAATTTATACTTGGACCATGTCATAAATGAATGGCAAGAACAAATTAATATAAATAGTGTATTGACAACTCTGCTTTTTGCAGACGACCAAGTAATAATGACAGCATCAGAAAATGCTCTGCAACAATTCCTTTATATATTAAATAATATCTCTCTAAAATACAATTTAAGAATATCTACATCTAAAACAAAAATATTAGCTCTGAAAGGAAAATGTGCAATAAGAACAAAAACAGTGATAAACAATGTAATTGTAGAACAAGTTCAGAATTTTATTTATTTGGGTTGTCATTTAGGCAATGACAGAAATTAAGATAAACCACTAAATACAATATCTATGTGGCACAATTAAACGCACTTTATTGAATAAGACTAGAAAATAAACTATTTTGAAGTTTTACAAAGTATTGGCAGTTCCATCTTCTTATATATGGATGTGAAACCTAGACATTAACAAAGGCAGATAGTAAACAAATAGAGGCTGCTGAAATGAAGATGTTGAGAGCAATAGCAGGATACCAAAGGACCGATAAAAAGAAAAAACGAAGATATAAGAACAGAACTTAATATATTAATCTCTGTGAAAGAATAACATTACCAAAATGCTTATCTTCAGCACGTATTACGAATGAATGAACAGCGAATACCAAGAAGAATGTATAATTATGAACCAAAAGGGAGAAGAACGTTGGGAAGACCATTGAAGAGATGGAAGGACCAATTCGACCTATAATAAGATCGGAACAGGCCACTGGGCCTAATCCTTGTAGTTGATGATGATGATGAAGAAAAATTATGGACTAAAGAGAAATGAACAGACAAGTTAATGGAGAAGACTGCATAACAGTTGGCTACATGATCTTTATAGGAAACCAAACACAGTAAAACCTGTTTATGAAGGAACATGACGGTTACTTAAATATATTTCCGTCTTGGCAGTTTTTCTTCTTATAAAGGCTTCCCAAATTACAAGCTTGAATTTTCTCATGCAGTGTAAGGGTTTTACATGCACGCTTTAAAGACATAACGTATTGAACTGAAATACAGACAAAATAATGTAACACAGTACAGTTTGCACGGCAATACAAACAACTATACACAAAAACGAGAAGGAAATCAACTACAGGAAGACTGAGAGTTTCCCAACTCCCTCGCAGGTTACGTAAAAGCGAGGGATTCCCCGCTGTCACACATAACTAGGGTATCCCCGCAATACAATGGCAACACAAGAAGGTAAAACGATATAATGCAGTACGACATATTCATAATTTTCACGTGTGGTCATTAATACTGTAATTAGAACGTGCTTAAGAATAATTTTCCGTCTCCACTGAGGGTAAAAATTAACTATTGGTACTTTTAAAAACCATTCCGTTTCCGCGTTATGAAGATTTCCGGCTTTCACAGGCCGATTTTACATATATAATTGTACCGTTCTGCAGATTTATTTCCATCTCTACAGGTTTCCTTCTTATAAAGGTTCCGGCTAAGACAGGTTTCACTGTATAATAAGAACAATTAAGTCTCGTAGATTGTACGTACCGGTAAATCAAGGAAAGATCAAATTATAAATGAATAAATAAAAAGGCAGCTGAATGGGTGAAAAAGAGGATTTGAATGGAACAACATATATCCAGGATGACACCAAATCGAATTGTATGCATAGCAAGATGTAAGTTACCAGAGGATGGGAGAAGGACACCTGGAAAATCATAAAAGAGATGGAGGGACTCTTAATTCTGGATGGAAAAGGTCATTGACCTAGAACAAAGAGAAGTAGATTGCGATGGGCAGAAAATGTGGCATGAATGGGGAATGAAAGAGGGCATAGAAGCTTCTTGTAGGAAAACCAGAGGGAAAACGTCCAGTTGGAAGACCAAGAATGAGGTGGGAGAATAACATTAACCATAATTGGGGAAATAGATTATTGTCTTGTATCTTGTAAGCCCATGTTTCCCTTAAGAGATTTAGGCGCTCTCCCCCTACAGGGAAGAATTGAAACATACTAATTTAGTTACACTTGTTTTCGTATAGATGTAATTTGAGTGGTCCGTGGTCAGCGTTCCGCCTCATATTGACATCTAGGAAACTAGGCAGTACTAGAACGGGAAAATTCGGTAAATTTTGCTTAGAGGCCTTTCATTCAGGCTTAAGGATCTTTTACGAGCCTGAAAATCTTCAGACTCGGGACCCACGGCTAAAAGTCCCTCCCGGAGGACTAGCTCCTTGGATTTTTCCATCCTAAAAAAAATCCATCGACCCCGGCCGGGTTTGAACCCCCGACCCTCGGGACAAGAGGCAAGGGAAATATATTATACAGGGCATAATTGGAAAACTTTAGCTCAGAATTAAGGGTCACCCTGTAACCCTGCATAGGGGAATACAGGGTTACTGTTATGGGTAAATTTAGCCCAAAGGTTGTGATACCAGGACATTGAGAGGGGGATATTCGTACATGTAAGAGCAACAATGTATTCCTGCGAGAAGAGCAGTTAAGATCGATCTGTTAGGGGAGAGCAAAGGGCCTTCTTGCTTAATTCTGTCAGGTGGGGACTGACTAATGAACCAGGGGGAAAGAATGACCACATATTTCAGTGGCGTCGCATGTATAAAATTATACAAAAAATCCATTAATCAATAAAAACTTGCGCACAAAGACTATGCCAAAATCCAAAGTTTTAACGTAACAACCTAACCTCCTCAACTCACTAAACTACCGACATATATGAAATGTAAATATGCATTGTGTCCCATTCAAATCTCCCACATTTTAATTAATCATAACTCTCAAAGAATGCGGAATTATGAAATGAGGTTGGTATTAAAAGAAAGAGAAACTCAAAGAATTCTTGTTTTCATTGTTGCAGTTAATTCATCTGTCGCATGTTGGACAATGACATAAAACAAAATGGCGACTCCTCAGCAACGAGCACAAATTATTTTCTGGTATGCAGAGACGAAGTCAATAATTACAGTGCAAAGAAATTACCGGAGAGAATATGGAGGAAATGCACCTGATGGTAACACCATTAAGGCATGGCTTGAGAAGTTTCTGGCGACTGGAAGCGTAAAAAAAAAAGAATAAATAAATAATGCTCGTACACGTGTTTTAGAAGAAAATATTGAAGAAATTAACGCAGGCATGGTGCCATATAGAAGTGTTTTAGTGTGTGGCAATGAAAATTCTTCGAGTTTATGTTTCGTTTAATACCGGCCTCATTTCATAATTCCGCATTACTTTGTTTGTTAGTTATGATTAATAAAAATGTGGCAGGTTTGAATGGGGTCCCTGTATGTGATATATATATATATCACTGTTAAAAATATTTCCAGGACGGTAACACAGAGAGAAAAATGCTGCTTAAAAAAACGCTTTTCTCGACCTACGTATTCCGGCCCGCCGGACAGTTCTTGCAGGGAGCTTGGTGAATCAAAATATCCTAGTTGGGGCAAAAGGCTCACACAAATACGTTATATTAAAATGTATAATTGTAATGAAATATCTTATAAATCTACAACAACTCCATGGCGCGACAGTCCTAGAATGTCCTTGACCTACCAGCCGCCAGCTGGCCATAACAGCTGTATGTGTCAATCATACAGGTAGACAATCATTCAGTGAATGTAGGAGTAACATGTCAGCATGTCGGGTATCCCAGCCGTTATAGTTTTTTCTCTACCTGGAGCCGCTACTTATTGCAGTTAGCCAATTTCCTCACGATTCTGGTTAGCACCAGTCCCATACTGACCGAAATTCCATGAGAAAGTATCTTCCCTCCCTTAGCCTCAACATCTCTCTCTCTCTCTCTCCTCTCTCTCTCTCCTCTCCTCCTCTCTCTCTCTCCTCTCTCTCTCTCTCTCTCCCTCTCCTCTCTCTCACTCACTCTCTATTCTCACTCACTCATCAGATTAACATGACTCTGACTGTATTAAAACTTTAAGTTACAAACATGTCAGTACAAAAAATCTAAATTTCTGATTACCTAAAGAAATTTCGCAAGTATGAGACCGGAGCCCACCCAGCATCGTGAAACATTTGGGGTAGTTAAAATAAGTAGCGGGCTCCAAGTTGAGAAAAACCAGCTATAACGGTTGGGGGACTCGGACATGCTGACCAAATCCACCCCTACACTGGCTGGATGATCGTCTGCCTCTGTGACTAACACATGTGGATGTGACGCTAGGATCAGGCTGTAGGCCAAGGGCCTTCTAGGCCTATTCGCCATGGAATTTTAAACCAATAACACATGCTAACGGTCTTTCATCTTCGAAATTTGTTCCAGCGAAGGTGACTCGGATGGATAGTTTGACACTCGTATTCAAGAGGCCCCACGTTTAAAACACTAAATCAGTGACACTAGCGAACCCGTAGGTTCACGGCCCGCGGGACATAAGCTCTCCATATATCCCTATCCTGATCCAATGTTTTCCAATCATCCCCTGTAAATCTACTTCCCTATCCAAGGGTGATTTATCTTAGCGCCCCGCTATTGTATAAAGTCCTAACATTCCATGTTCATAGGAAAATGTCCCTATGTTGAGCCTTTGGCATGGGTTCCTTTAAGTAGTTCCGGCCCGGAGAACCGAATGGGGGACTATTTGACCTCCGGAAAATTTTACCCAGTTGAACCTATGTCCGCATTTCTTGGCGGTTGTATTTTCAAGGCGAAAGATCGTCACTCTTCGACCAAGGTACTTTTTTCGTCTGGCTTATTACCTTCGGCCAGTCCGGCATGGGTAACCTTATCGGCAGCAATGCTACCGCCGGCATAGCTCTCGCGATCATTTAAGCACGCAAGCCACTCCACCACGACAAGGTAAAGATACCATGGAGGGACGTTTAAAACACTATTAAAATTAATAATAAGAACAAATGCACAAGCCTCTTTGGCAAAAGAAAATCCTGGTATAGAACTCAAACAGATATATAGGTCATCGGTTGTTTAATGTCTTTGACATCGTCCGATTCCTAATAGCCAATGTTGTCGGTCCATCCAATCTCCTGGTTGTAGATGTTCTCCTCCATGTACAACACATATGCCCTGACTCCAGGAAGTTATAGGTCTTCCTCTGCCTCGTCTTCCCTCACGTTTCCAATTCAAAACCCATTTTGGTAACCGATCCTCTTCCATTTGCTGGGCATGCCCATACCATCTTAATTGTTGAGTTTTAATATAATCTAAAATAGTGTCTTCAATCTTCAGTTTCTTCCTCATAGCTGGATTTCTATTTTTTCTCTTCTTGAAATTCTTGCTGCCCTTCATATAAAATCCATTCCAGTTGCTAAAAGATGCTTATATGTGTTTTTTTTTAATGGCCGAAATTCTGCTCCATAAGTAATGAAATCAAATGCTATTACAATAAATGTGCAAAACAACTACAGTACACATCGATCCCTGGCTGTGAAGAATAAAACAGTAAAATGGCGGTATGAATTCTAACCACAAATAACACTAAGGTATGCCGGAAAGAAATGATTCAAGGACAACACGTATTGCTGTATCAAGTATACATATATTTTTTACTTGTAAGCATTTTAACACGTGGAGTGTTCGAAGTGTTCTCTTTACAAATTGAAGACCAGTTTATAATCCCCTACTATACTCCCTCCAACCTACTTTGTTACCTGAATTTTAAACAGTGAAAACTAAAAAAAAATAACTCAATGACTCTATCGAACCCATAGGTTTTCAAATCATCCCCTGTATAAACTACTTCCCTCAAATCGCGGTTAATTATATTCATTCCCACCTCATTCTTGGTTTACCAACCGGGCATTTTCCCTCTGGTTTTCCTACAAGAAGCTTCCATGTTCCTCCTTCACTCTCCATTCGTGCCACATGTCCTGCCCATCGCAGTCTACGAGCCTTAACTGTTCTTATTATACGTGGTTTCCTATAAATATAATGTATCTCACAGTTATGTAGTCTTCTCCAATCACATGTCTGTTCAACTCTCTTTGGTCCAAAAGTGTTCGTAAGAACTTTATTCTCAAATACTCGCAACCTTTCCTCCTCTCTTAAAGTAAGAGACCACGTTTAGCATGCAATGTAACTAATATAATATAATATAATATATAAGTTTTATATATTTTTAGTCTTTACTAAGAATATATGTACTTATTAATGAAAACGGTGTATGAAGAATTATAAATAATTTAAGATTTAAACAATTATACGTAATGCCTAATTTAGACACAATAATCCGCCTTAGGAGATTACAATGTGCTGGACATGTGCATAGAATACAGTATCAAAGAATTTCGAAGAACATAATGAAGGCAACATTTGACGGGATAAGATCTCAAGGAAGACCAAGAAATATATGGGAGGATGCATTAAGAAAATACGCAAATCAGATGCTTGGTATCAAGAATTGGAAGTTGGTCGATGGATAGAGAAGTATGGAGGAAGAGGATTGGTGAGGTCAGGGCTAGATGTGGGCTGTAGTGCCATGTGATTATGATTAGAGCTAGAATTTTTAAGATATAACATATATTTTTTGTAAGAGTGATATATGTTCATGCCATCAAATCTTTAGAGGATGAAGAAGGCCTACAACTTAGTGATATCAATAAGCTGTTAGTTTATGCTGATGATGTACTATTGGGCTACAGCGAAGAGGTACTAAATGACAAATGCACACACTATAGAGAAACACTAAGAAATTGGGACTGGAAGTAAATATCAGTAAAACTATATATATGATCACACATAGAAATACAATATATAATGACAAATCAGAGAAATTTTGAAGATGTGGCTGAAATTCAAATACCTAGGAACAATAATCACAAATAGGAATGAGATGCACCAATAAATTAAAGATAGGCCCCAATTCTGGAAATGCGTGCTATTATGCATTACAGAGACTCTTGACATCACAACTCCTTTAAAAAAACGTTATACTGAAAATATATGAAACAGTTATTCTCCCAGTTATATTTTATGGATGCGAAAAATGGACTCTTACTTTAAGGGAGGAAAGGGCATTACGAGTATTTGAGAATAAAGTTCTTAGGAAAATTTTTGGATCAAAGAGAGATGAAACAGATAAATAGAGAATACTACAGAACAGTGAACTACATGGTCTTTATAGGAAGCCAGGTATAATAAGAACAGTTAAGTCTCGTAGACTGCGATGGGCAGGACATGTTGCACGTAGGGGGAATGAAAGACTTGCATGGAAGCTTCTTGTAGGAAAACCAGAGGGAAAATGCCGAGTTGGTAGATCAAGAATGAGATGGGAGAATAATATTAACTATAATTTGAGGGGAGTAGATTATACAGGGGATGATTGGAAAACATAACCGCAGATATAAACCCGTTGTACAACCTGTACAACAACATCAGACCAGTTAAAATGCAGATGATGACATTGATTTTGAAAGGTCTCCATATTGGAACTATTTAATAATTTATTATATAACCTCAACGCTGCTTCAATATGAATTTTAAAAGTGTTGATGGTTACACACTGAATGGATAAAACTTTTCTAATTTCATAATATCGTCCAGCGCATTTTGCATGAAGTAGTTTTGTACTATTCCCACACCAATAGATGGAGCATTCACTCTAATTCTATTTTTGTGCTCATAACTCAATTTCATAAAAAGAGGTCTTTATGCACTTATCATTCTCATGTGTTCAATTGTAATACAATTTTACGTCAACACCTAAAAAAACTGCTGAATATTGTATTACTTGTCCAAGTTAAGTCTGAACAGGTAGAGGAGAAGCACTTAGTGTCGCCGAATTATTTCTGTATGGAAGGGAGAATCTCAATAATTCGTGTGGCTTAACTTTGCGAGAAATTTTGTAGAAAGAGACAGCTGTTGCTCACCTCTCTCACTAGCACCAGTGTTGTCCGTGTTTCTTCAACAGATGTTTAATAGGGGAAAGGGGAAAATGACAACAGGGTGGGTTCTTTCTTTCGTTACCAGGAGGGAAAGTGCTCAAGGATATTATCTCTGTCTCTGTCTGTCTCTGTCCCCCTCTCTCTCTCTCCTCTCACCTGTCTCTCTCCCTCTCTGTCTCCTCTCTCTCTGTCTCTCTCTCCCTCTCTGTCTCTCTCTCTCCTCTCTCCTCCCTCTCGTCCTCCTCCTTCCTCTCTCTCTCTACACTCTCTCGTCTGCTCTTCCCCTCTCTCTCTCTCTCTCCCTCTCTCGTCTCTCTCTCTCTCTCTCTCCCCCTCGCCAGTTTAAGCCAGATATACAACTATTTGTGATATATCATTACACGGTTGTCAAATTATTAATTCAGTCTACAACTACTGAAGGGCTCGGATCATTCAAAATCATAGTGTTTGTTCACCTCTCTGTTTACTCCAGTCTCAAAAGAGAACATAAGGACGAGAATTGGCACCATGTAATGAGGAAGGCAAAGGACGGACAGCTATTCCGCAGTAAAGTCCATCCGCTCTTTAGAGTGATCGTGATCGTAATTCAAAACAAAACCATGTGACCTACTCGTTTTTCATTGGTTATTGACACCGACATAATATAGAAGAGCAGTAAGTACGCGAAAAAGTAGTTCCCTTTATTGAGTTTAAAATAAGTTCTCTGAATATACTTTTTATTCTTCGTGAATGAAAATAATGATATTCAAAACATAGAGATTCTAAAATATACCTAATTAATAATTACAACTTAAAATAGTTTTATTACATATGGATGAAGCATTTTGAGTAATGCTTCAGTCGATTGGATGCAACAAAATGGCTGAATGTGTCGAGTCTTTCGTTGTGTGTCGCAATCTAAATTTTTAAAACACAAGTGTGGCAAAACTTTGACAATAGTGGTAAAAAACAGTTACTTTAAAAGTATTTCACAAGTTCAGTGAACATTTTCACCAATTCCTTGCATTCTACCCCATTCAATGATCACATGTCTTATTTAGGCTACTTTACACGTGCTCCCGGTCAATGTGACAGTAACTATGGCGCGAATGGCGGAAGTATACAATTGGTGTTTGTTTATGTTGGGATAAGTGTAAGAGCGCATACGGTACAGTAACAAGGTTGCCGGATAATTCATTTGGTCAACGACTACTGTATGTTTCGGATCATCTAAAAAGCACAGTACTTCCAGTCAAATAACACAATATTAGGGACACAGGAAGTGGCAACATACTAAGAGAATAATAGATCGAAAGCAGATTCCTAGCATATTTTCCGCGTGCAGATTTAACGTGGGCGAGTAATACATGTTGTTAATCAGTTTAATAGAGAGGAAAAAAAACTTATTGGTCTTCAGGGATCAAATTACGTTGAGAAGAGTACACAATTAGATTGTACATTGGATACAATTCCCTTATCGCTTTCAACCTTTGTCATAATGTAACTACAACATAACATTAATAAACCGACTCCCACTACTCTACTAAGTGTATTTATGAAAATTATATCATTATCATAAAGGACGTCATATATAAGGGGTGTACAGAGTTTCTACACTACCTATACAGAATAACAATGGTCAGGTTCTGTAATTATAACTGTTAATGCATATTTTAATACGCATAATAGCTGCAAAAAAAATGTTTCTTTGGATTTAGAAAATATCTAACATGACACTTAATAACAGAGAAAACTAAGTTACTGATTTATAAAACTCTTATAAGATCATAATTACATTCATTTATTTATCCATAGTAATTCTGCCTGAGGGCAGGTCTTTCACTGCAATCGTAGCATTTCCATGCTATGCCTTGCAGCTTTACTAGTGAATTATAGGTGTGGTAGCTTCCCGTTGCTTTCCACACCGGTGAAGGATGATAATGATAATGAATGAGTCGAGTCTACGACAGGGAAACAACAGCTGGAAGCGCTCGCCACTGAAGATGCCCTCCGCAGTTGAGGGAGAAACGTCTGGAAGAAACGCCAGTTATAGAACACGGCCACATAGCCCGGAATCTTTTTTTACCATGATTACCGGCCGTGAAAGCCTGCATTTCAAAATATTTATTTAACTGTTAATTCCAGTGAACAAGCCTGAAGAAAGTGTGGCTTCTAAGCAAAATTTGTTAGCCATTTCAGGTCAAGATTGAATTACGAATTATAGTGATCTGAATAGTTAAAATATTCCTTAAAATAAAATAATACTAACTCTACCTACCCATTTCAAACTCAAAACCCAAGCTATGCCATTGTTGTCAACAGTGCTAGATGGAGGGTAAAACAATGTAGGAAAAGGAGACGAAGACATCATCATCAGCAACGCGAGTATTAGGCTATATGGTATGTTACGTTCTCAAAGAGGATTTTTTATGGACGTCCCATCGATCTTTTGCCTTGACGGTAGTTACGTAGCATACGGTCAAATTCAACACATGAAGTTATTGTATCATTGGAATAGGGGTTGCCATTTTAACAATTTTCTTGAGAGAAATCCTTATATAAAACTGAAGATTGCAACACAGCAGGTACATAGTTGTAAATTGTAGCCGTCCAAGCCACCCCCTTTTAAAGAAAAAACAGTTACCACTTGTCCCTGAGCTCGGGCGGGATCTGTAGTATCCTGTGTGAAAGTGTAGACTCTCATATTTACTATAAAACTAGTTTGCATGCTGTAAAAGAAACAATGTTTTTAAAATGTATAGTACATAGATTTTGGAAAAGTACTGCCTAACCTTGCCCCTCCTCCCCTCCCTAAATAAACAAATACTTAAAATTGTAGACTTTCACGGCAGGTATTTTTATTAATGTATTTTATGTATTTCGGGCTAAATGACCACCAGACCACGGCCATTTAGCCCGAAAGACATAAAATACATGAATAAACAAATACAGTTTATTATGAGTTTGACAACATCTACCCTCTGTACGTAGGGGAACACTGGCGTAGCCCATAAGGTTTGTAGTAACTTCCTGGGTTGAATTAGAGTGTAGCTTTTGGAATTCCATGAGAAGGCATTCGTTCAAGATGGGCTTTCAAGTTGTTCTGGTGGTTTTGTGTATGATGGAGAATGGATTCTACATCAACTCTTCCAGAATTTCATCATTTCTTTTACGGCCCCACTTTGAGTAGCCTGCTGTACGGTGCATAATCGATCTCGTTTGCTGCTATTCGGTATTCACCTATTCTTCGTATTGTCCATGCTTCACTGCCATATCTTAATACTGGTCTTGCGAGAACAAATTGTCCTATTTAACAGCCACAAAATATGAAAATAGTATGAGAATATCCAGACTACAACATATTAGAAATACATATCCATCCACAGAATTCTGCCCGAGGGCAGGTCCTTCACTGCAATCATAGCATTTTCGTGCTATGCTTGCAGCTTTACTAGGGAACTGTAGGTGTGGTAGCTTCCCGTTGCTTTCTACACCGATGATGATGATAATGATGGTAATAAGGGTGATGATGGCCATATGATTTCGGGGACCGTTTAGGCCTTAAAAGTTTTCCTAACATTTGTCTTACAGGTGAGGAAAAACCCGGATAAAAACCTCACCCAGGAAAACTGCCCCGACCGGGGATCGAACCGGGCCCTCTGCGTGATAAGGCAACACGCTACCTCGAGACCACAGTGGTGGACAAAAATACATATATTAGACAAGAAATGGACGCAGAAGAAACTGTTATCTATATGATAAAGAGAGCTTTACAGTGGTATGGACATGTACAACGGATGTCGGATGATCAGTGGCCTAAACGGGTATTAGATTGGTAGGACCAGGCAGAAGGAAGAGGGGGAGAAGCAGAGGAACATGGTTTGAGGGAATATACAGGGTTCCCATTCTCCCACATTTTAATTAATCATAACTAAGGAAGTATGTGGAATTATGAAATGAGGCCGGTATTAAACGAAACAGAAACTCAAAGAATTTACATTGTCACACACGAAAACATCTCTATCCTGCTCTAATTTCTTCAATATTTTCTTCTGAAACACGTGTACGAGCACCTCCTGATTTTTTAACGCTTCCAGTCGCCAGAAACTTTTCAAGCCATGCCTCAATGGTCTTCCCATTAGGTGCATTTTCTCCATATTCTCTCCGGTAATTAATGACTTCGTCTCTGCATACCAGAAAAAAGTTTCTGCTCATTGCTTAGTAGTCGCCATTTTGTTTTATGTCATTATTATCCAACATGCGACAGATGAATTAACTGCAACAATGAAAACAAACATTCTTTGAGTTTCTCTTTCTTTTAATACCAACCTCATTTCATAATTCCGCATACTTTGAGAGTTACGATTAATTAAAATGTGGGAGGTTTGAATGGGACACGGTGCATAATGCCACGATGAAAAGGGGCATGGAGAAGGACAATGGGAAGATAGGAATCTCTGGAAAGTAGGAATCAAAGGCGAACTGCTGTAAAGTTAAAAGCCTGTATTAAGTATCAAGTACGTACAATGAGAAAAAACTTGAAAATCTTCTGTGAGTCTTCAAGAATATCTTCTCTGACAGAAGTAATATTCTCAATCCTCGAGTGAGAATGGACAGCCCTTTCCCTACGTAGATGGCACAAAAAATATCCCCAAGTCTTGTCATAACCTCCCTTTTTCCCATCCAACGTTTTGTGTATTGAAAATCTTCAAGCGATTTTATTTCTTTTTCATAAGCTGGCTGACAGTCGGTGAAATGAAAACAGGATCCACACAATGCATAGCTTGGATGAAGTCTTCTATACACCAAATATCTACTATGTGGAAGTATATACTTTAAAACAGTTTAATGTTATAATGCGGCCATACAAAATTATAAGGCATTATACAACAAGCTTAATAAAATTCATTTTAAAGTAAAATATATTTGATATGAACATTTTTTTTTTTTAGAAGTGGTCTAGGAAATTTAGAAGTAACATATAACTGTCCACCGCTGTTGTCTCAAGGTAGCTGCCTTGTCACGCAGCTTCTTGGATGAGGTTCTTTCGGGGTTTTTCGTCACCTGTTAGACAAATGTCAGGAAGCTTAAGGCTCCGCGGTCCCCGAAATTCATCCGGCCATCATTATCATCCCTTACCATTATCATAATAATCCTTCCCGCTAGAGATTTAATAGGTAGGTTTTTTGGGTGAAATTAAAATTTTAATTTATTTCTAAGTATTTTTGATGAGTTTTAAAGGTCGAACATACCTATTATTTTAAGCCGCTACACCTAAAAATATTCTTAATCCAACATCGAGGTC